>ML685907.1:1436852-1485299 GCA_007922175.1 Pelusios castaneus
TTGGGTTTAGAAATAATGTTTCTTTTTTGTATTTTTTACTCTGTGAAATCCAGTTAATTGCTGAGAAGTTAATTGGAAAAACCTTATTTTGGCAGGACCTGAAATTGAAAAACAAAATAACCCCCAAAAAACAAAAGCAACCTCTTGCCGAGTGTGGCCCAGTGGGAGAAGAATGGTCCAGCGGTGAAACTAGTATCTTAGGCCTTGAGAGATCTGAGTTCAATTCCTTGCTTCACCCCAGTCTTCCGATGTAATTTGGGGCAAGCGGCTTAGATCCAAATCCACAATGGTAGTTGGGCACTGCAACTACACAGGCAGGTGTACAGTAAAAATGTACAGCATCACCAAGGCAGGTGCCCTGCTGTAGTGCTTCTGGGGAAGGCCATTTAAGCTGACTGGGAAGAGCTCTCCTGTTTGCTTAATAATTCTATCTCCTCGAGAGGCAGGAGCTACGTCAGCAAGAGGAGTTACTGACATAGCGCTGTCTACACAAGCACTTAGGTTGTATAACTCTTTTGCTCAGGGATTATTTATACCCCTGAAAAATGTAGCTATGCTGAAGAAATGGTGTAGTGTAGACTAGGACTAACTGTTAAGCGTCCAGACTTCTGATGAACTCCACAAACCCTTGGTTTGGTGCCAAAACTCCCTGTACAGTTATGAAGAGATATAGGTGCCTGAGAATGGAACCACAAATGCCGGGCTGACAGGCAGGGAAGTGCCTAAGTTAATCAAAAGATCTAATGCAGGGCTCCACAAATGTGCCACACATATAGGTACCAGCCGAAGACTGAGGCGCTATGTGCGCGGCACGTTAGAGGATCCCTGCTGCCAAAAAGCTGCCACCACCACTGACGCTTTCAGTAGCAATGTGGGGGGAAGACGCTCCTGTGCTGTCAGACGCCACCGCTGCCACTTATGGCAGCCAAACGCATCGGCCATATAAAGCCATAAAGGGCAGCTATATGAGGCAAAGAAGCCCCCACCCCACTCCCACCCTTCCCACCGCCAACACTTTCGCCAGCTGTGCAAGGTGAAGAAGTGCCCCACTGTGCAAGGCGAAGAAGTGCCGGAAAAAAGCTACATGCCACTGAAGTCACGGACGACTTTTTGTTATTGTTGCCAGGGTGCGTTCCGCCCCTGAAGTACCACGGCGCAGCGAGGCATCACAATCCAATGCCTGGTGACCGGTTCACCAAGCCCTGGCCTGATGCAGTCCTTAGATGTATAAACAGAGGAATCTCAAATAGGAGTAGAGGGGTTATTTTTCCTTTGTATTTGCCTCCCTTATTTACTACAAATGTATTCCCTAGAGTTAGTTGTTTCAACAATTACTTGTTCAGGCTTGTTCAGCTATTACTTGTTCATGCATGTCTGGTCTTGTCTTGGGCCTGCTCAGCCCTACATGCCTATGCTAGTTCTTAGCTTGAACTCCCCAGGGCTGGTGTCAGCGTGTTCTCAAGAAATGGCCCTCACCTTTGGAACAACTCCTCTCTCAGTGGTCTGAGTCCAAGCTTCATGGCCAGGAGAAAGTGAATCTGCCTGAGTTAGGAATTGTGTGCTGGTTAAGGCTCGTGCCTTGGTAATCACTTAACATTTTTGCCTTTTTACTTCGTCTGTAAAATGGAGATAATTTATACCTCCTTTAGAGGGGCATTTATTAACCTGGAAGATACTAGATGTAGCAAAACCATGTGACGCCACCCGAAGGGCCAGTACAGTAGTTTCTTAATGAAGTATCAAAGTCTGTCAGTCTATTGTTTTAGATATTCAAGCCTATGAATCTAACTTCCTGCATTACGTCCACGTGTGTTACAGGTGTTCCTTTTAGGGGCAGTGTAGGGCGGTCTCAAGACTCAGCTGGCTGAGAGAAGTGCTTTTCTGCTGAGCTATCTCTTGCATGCTGTGTGCCGGGGATATGTCAGTCAGAGTTATAGGAACTGTTCAGTTCTGGTTCTTTGCCAACAGTTGCGTCATATGGCATAGGATCCCATTTTGTGAATGGGCCATATGCCTCCCCTCCCTTTGAAGTGGTTTCTTTGTTTAGCGAGATTTTCAGTGCCGGAGTGTGGAGGTGGGCGTTCGTATGCCCAAGGCCTGCCTACTGGTGATGCTCTGGGCTATGTTGTCCAACAGGGAGAGTCCAGGACCACCTTGCAGCTACCACCTGCAGACACACAGCAGAGAAGGGAGGCGAGGGGAACCTGGGCCCACCCTGCTCCACAGGGTTCAAACTGAGGGTCCTTCAGAACAATAGTCCATATTTGTGGCCTGGATCTGACACACTTACTTCAGATCCCTGGGTCACTTCCTACCCTTGTTTCCATTAGAGCTACAAGCGTATCTTGGGATGCCTCTTGGTCCCCTCTCAGGTCCATCTCCGGAGCACCTTTCCCTGCGCACAGCAAGTCACCATCCTCGGTTCTCACAGTTAAAGGGCCGGCAGCAGCTTGGCTATGAGACTGAGGCCTGGGGAGAGCTGCTAGGAATTCCAACAGCTTCTCTGCAGGGGGCTGCTGCACCCCACTGCTCTCCTTCTCCATCAGCCTCCTTTTAAATGCTCCCTGCACCATCCAGCAGGGACAGAGGGGGCCTGGCTTCCTATGTCCAGGGCAGGGTCGACACACCCTGTGACAGGGTGTTTCTTTTAATCTGATGCAGGTGCAGCACTCTCAGAACACTAGTTTCAGGCTGTTCTGACATTTACAATAGAGGTGGGGGTGGAGGGCGATCTGAACGGAAAGAATAAGTTGTCTCCTGAATACAGTTTGGAGGGTGTCAGGAGGAAACCTGCAAAGCAAAAGTATTTAAAATTATTAAGCAAAAGCTTTGTCCCTTTGGAGCATATTTAACCAGCTTTGCCTTTGCTTGAGTCTCTCCTCCAGACACCTCTGTTGAGGATTACTACATAGGCAGTTGGAGAGAAAAATAGATTTGGGTCCACAGAGAATCCCAGATACCAAGCAAAGCAAGGGTGGGTCTGGGAGCGTAACTCATCTATATGACCCACTCTTACCACTCCTGGCTACGAAGCAGCACTCCAAGTTAGCACCAAGCAGAAGCACAGAGAATGTTCAGGCCTCTGTCTCCATCTGGTGTTGTCCTCATGCGGTACAGCTATTCTGGGCACAAATATGTGAGGCTACGGTAACAGCTGATTTATTCGTTAAAAAACATAGACGTAACAGTTGAATGACTAAGCTTTTGTAAGAAAAAGTGATAACCAGGTCATATAAAGAATATAAAATGTTGTGGTAGAGTTATGCTGCATGCCTGCTGATCAGGAAAAAGACTACAGGCTGTCCAGTATTGAGAGAGGTTAAAGAAACAACTCATTCAAGTAACTTGGTAATGATGGGTGACTGGCAATCTGAATATATACTGGATAAATATTAGAATAGGGCAATTTCTTAGCACTTTAAATATCTGATTTTTTGGAGCAGCTAGTTCCTATGCACACAAGATGACAAGCTATTCAGGAGTTAATCCCATGGTACTCATGGAAGTTGATCCAAACAGAAATGAGACCTGTTGAGCATGACATAACAGTGATCTCAATATACTAAAGTTCTGCATCCTGGTACATGGATAATAAACTATAGAATGGAGATTTTAAAAAGCGCTAGTCAAAAATGCCCTCAAGTCAAAAAAATGAGCAAATGAGCATCTTTAGACTTGGCATGTAGATGACAAACATTCTGTGCTTTTATTGAGTGTCAGATATTGGGCATATCTCGGAACAAAACAGGAACCCAGAAGGGAAGAACTAAACTAGCCTGGCTAAATGGAAAGGTTCAAGTGGTTATTTGAGCCAAACAAAATGTCCTTCAGAAAACCAAAAGCCAGCAGAGTAGACCAAAAATGATAGCAGGAAATATGTAAAATGAAACTTTGGAGGGTTAAATATCAGAAGCAGGAAGCCTGTAAGATTTGTAAAGGAAGCAGTTAAATGAGGTTAAGGACACTGCAGGGGAGGTAAATGATTTTTGTGGTGTATTGAAAGCTGAAAAAATTACAGGTGGTCACTTTAAATCTTCAAGGGTTTCCTGATCCTGCTCGTAGGTGTGGGGGCTCTGCAGGGAAGTGTGAGATCTGGGTCTTTCAGCAGTTGGTCTGCAAAAAGCCGGCCTGGAGCAAGGTAGGGGTGGTGTGCCTCTCTGCCTTCATTTTTGTTCTGTTGTGTTAAGGTTCTGGATTTTAAGAATAAGTCTTGTTATGCTGCACCCTTCCAGAAAGAGTATTCCAGGAACATAATTTGTGTCCAGCAGTCTTCACCACAGAGGATGTTTGGGAGATACCTACCATGGACCTTCTCGTCAGGTAACGAAGATGAGGTGCTCTTAATGTACATTTACGCTTATGGGAGTATGTAGAGTAGACACTGGCTGCCCAGTTAGAATGGCTTTAAATAGCAGAGTAGAGTAGTAGACACTGGGACATGGTTTAGATGAGTAGAGTAGAATGCCTACATGCCTGAACCCTGGAGGGTATATCCTGCATGGCTTTCTACATGCACAGCCATTGCTTCCCACAATCTTCAAGGTACAAAGCTATTTTTGCAGTGTAGTGTAGTTTCCCACTGCCTCCCTGCTGCTGGAGCCTTTCACTGGCATGTAGCTATGCATGTAGTGCCTGTACTCTACATGCCACCATTAATGTAGACATAGCCTTTGAGGGTGCGGTAATGAAACAGCAGGTGCTGGAGAATAACAACAGGGCACCAGGACTGTGGTATTCATACCAGAGTTATGAAGGAACTTAAGAATGAAATTGGTTGAGCTACTGAATGGCTCATTTAATTCAGGTTTCATGCCAGAAAATTACAACAGTTGTAACTATCTTTTAAAGAAGGCATGATCCTGGGAATTATAGACCAATAATTCGTACTTCAGTAATGGTTACGTTGGTGAAACAATAATTAAAAACAGAATTGTAAGCAATCTAGCTAATCAGCAAAAAGGGGCTAATCAGAATGATTTTTACAAAGGAAAAAGCACGCCTCACCAATCTATTACACTCCTCTAAGCATGCCAACAAAATAGCACATGAAGAAAGAGCTGACATAATTAAGCTAGGTTTTCAATAACCTTTGACAATGTATCCTGAGACTATTCAGGAAACTGAGGATGTGTCTACACTGTTCTGCAGTTCAAAGCAAAATGGTGTGAATAGCACTACACACCAAAATGCTACTCTGTAATTCCCCCATGTGAGCACTGCAGGTGTTATCTTTAAAAATCCCTACATTAGTGCAAACCTGGGTTTCTTAGTTTACCTCCACCGGGGAATTACAACACAGCACTTTGATGCACACTGCCGTTCACACCACCTTACTCTGACCAGCAGGGCCATGTAGGCATGCCCTAAGTCATTATGGGTAGAGAGATGACATTCTTTCATGTCTAAGAAACAGGTATGTGACAAAACAAAGGTCGGAATAATGGTCAATTTTCAGCATGGAAAAAGTGAGATTTCACAAGGCTCCATTCTAGGATTGGTGCTGTTTAATGTATTTATTAATGATCTAGAAGAGAATGAGCAATGCAATGGCAAAATCTTCAGATTACAGAATCTAAGACCGTAAAATCTAGATATAGCTGGAGAAATTTCAGAAGGACCCAGCAAAGTTATGCAAATGAACAACTCAAGGACAGATGAAATTCACTATTGATAAATAAAGGGCCGTGCATATAGAAAGGAATCATTTGAACTACTCATCCAGCATATTGGGTTCTAAATTAATTGCAGCATTTTAGAAAGAAAAAAAAGCTGAGTGTCATCATGGACATTTCAGTTAAAACCACTCCTCAATGTACAGCAGCAGTAGAAAAACAAGCAAACAAGATGTTGGGTTGCATAAAGAATGGGAAGGAGAATATTGTGCCATATATAAATCAGTGGTATGTCCTCATCTGGAATGCTGCATTCTTCACCCCCCTGTGTATATGGATGCTGATCTCCTTCGTAGAGCTAGATAAGAGCTAGGTATTGGTCAGTTCTAGTTAATTCAGCTCAAAAAAGATATAGCAGAAATGAGGAGGATTGGGAGAGAGGTGACGAGAACCCTTAGACTAAGACTTCAAAAAACATTGCTAATCATATCAGTTCATGTCAGGGTTTTATGGCTCTCCTGTCCATTTGCCATCGCCACCCTGTCCATTCCCCCTGGCTCACCCAAGAACAAGCCCTCCTTAAATGTCCCACCTGTCAGCATCGATAATACCTCTTAGGACCCTTCTGCTTTCACCAGTACATATAATCTATGCTGAATCCCTCATGCAGGATCCAGAACAGGCACTGCTCTCTCTTTAGCCTAGCCAGCTGCTGTTGCAGTTCCAGCTACACCTACATCACAATTTCTGTGATATTGCAGCCCCACTTATTCTCTGGGAGCTTAGGAGCCCAGGGACACTTCCTCATCCTGGCATCTTTGTCTTCCTCCCCGTCTCCTTCTAAATCGGACTTTTTTTAGCTCCTGAAACCTGCCCTTCAGCTTGCAATTCAAAGCCTGGTAATGTCTCTTTACATGCCCAAGTTTCCCATACTTAAAACACCTCACCCTACGGCACTGCTCTCCTTGAACTCCAGCTGCATTTTCTCAGTTCTTACCACCACCACTGGATCCGCTGGCATCTGAGTATAGACGTCCTTTGTGATTCAGACCTTTGGGTGCTATTGGGCTTGCTGGAGTTGCTGCTGCTGCATCTGAAGTAACTCCCAGGATGACCAGGACAAGCAGCACCTAGCAGTGAATGGCCCCCTCATCACAGGGATTAAAGGAAATACTTTGGAGACTCCTTCATTGGCCTATTGAACTCATGCCCACAAAATATCAGTGAAACCAAATGCTATGGGGGGTTTATGAAAGGACTAAATAATTATATGGGTAATGAACAAGCAGTGTCCCTGTAGTCAGGTTATTTTAAAAATCTTGGGGTGGGGGGAATAAATCCTGATTCTTCAGGGTATAAGCCAGCGATTACTGAGTGTTCAGGGAGAAACTTGTCCTACAGGGAGATTAGTCAATAATTACCCACTTTGGAGTTTCTTGTATCTTTCTCTGCAGCATTTGGTGCTGCCCACTGGCAACTTGAGAATGGAGAGCTTGAGAGTGAGAGAAGAATAAATAAATAGGAACTGGACCTAAGTCACTGCTTAGGAGGCACCCCCAAGAAAATTTCAGGTTAAGTGCTTGACAGAACTGGTCCGGAATCCAAGTTACTCCACAGTGGGATGATGTGATGGGAACCTGGCTTGATGGCTTTGCTCCAAGGTATTCCTGATGATGGAATCTCTCATTAGCAGAGAAAGATTTCCTATGCCAGGCTCAGAGTATCCTGTGGTCAAGCTCAGGAGACATGTTATCTCAAAATTAAAGTACCCCTTCAGTGATGAATTCAGCTACTCTCTCTTTCTAGGGGTGAAAGAGCCCATGCATTGAAAGAGGATATCGCAACATGCCTGTCTGGCATTTTGCCAATGGAAGATACTCTGTAATCCTCACACATATTGATACTATGCTAGTGATTTCATTACTTTACATACTTGCTCAGTTATTCCTCAGGAGCTGCAGAGAAAGGTTTCAGCTTTCCCCTCCAGCCTCAGACACTGGATGCCACAGGACACCTACTCTGAGAACTACATTTCTGTTGAACTAACAGTTCCAGGAAGACATTGCCTTTTAGCACAGCTCAGAGCAAACCCACTTATTGGAACATCCCCACGCTTTCCTCTCTAGTATGGGTGCTTTGCTAATTAAGCTTTCTTATTACAGCTGTGTGGTTGCATCTGTCTGATGTGTATATTTGTTGAGTATCTCCACCACAAATTGATGGTAATATCTAGATTGAGGTCACCTACAATTTCTTATTTTGGTTGAGCATTTGCCTGCACTCAGCATGCCCTTTGTTTAGTTTGTGCATGTGTCCTGATAGAGAGTGCGTAGCTCTCAGATGGCCCTACCTGGCTATAATAAGTGCAGCTTTTCTTCCGATTGCTGTCAGATGCAAAGAATCAGAGAACCAGTCTTACCAACTTGTCATTTGAAAACTGCTCTAGGCCACCTCATCTTCTGGCTCCAGCTAAAATGTGTTCACCTGAGTGTATTAATTTCCTCGAGTTATCTTTTACAACAGCAGCTTCTGCAAAAAAAGGAAGTCACCTGACTTATAAATTCTTCTGTGAAGGTATCAACTGTGATCCATCCTTCCCTGCAGAGCTGCATTCACATATTGACATTCATTCATGCCGACTGCCTTACAATTCAGTAAAGGTACTGCTGTGTCCTGGCACCAGCAGTAGCATGTACTCCCAATATCTCTCACGCTTGGATAGCTTTGAGAATTCCCACACAGACACAAGCCTGGCGCATGCACCCACATGTTTGTATCTATCACACATCTATACCTGAGATAATCGTAAGCAAGTCATTATCATTTGTCTCCATTTTACCTGATGAATAACCAGATGCACAGATAGATAAAGGACCCAATCCTGCTGTAACCCCGGGCCTCCTGGGGTAACCACCTGAATATGCAAAGATCAGGGCAAGCTGCAAAAGTAGAGCAGATTCTCCCAATACTGGTGGATTATTTGGAGCTAAACTCCCCCACCAGCCACAAACAACGCTTCTGATCCCCCACACTGGATACCAAGAAGCCATCATAAAATGTACTCAAGCCCCCTTTACTGCATTTCAGCCATCGGTCGCCAATACAGCCAGTGGGTCTGATAAAGAGAGGAATTACTTAAAACTCCAAGCTCTTTACCCAAAAAAGTTTTCTCCTGACCCCAAAGGGTCAGCCACATTACACAGAACAGTATAGGCTTGGATCTTACCCAAAATACCACACTGCCAGCCAATCCTTTAGTAACTAAAACTAAAGGTTTATTGTTCAAGGAAAGAAACAAACTCTGAGAGTACCTTTAAAGGGTTAAAGTAATCACATACATACATACAATAATTGAAAGTCCAATATATCAGGTTTCCACTAGAATTTGAAGTTTGCAGATCTTAGGCTCACCTCCAATACCTGGATGGGTTTAAGGCCTTGTTTCCCAACTTCAGTAGTTAGAAAACCAGTTCAAAGGAATATAGACCAAATTGTCCATGTGTAGAGTTTGCTCTAATTCTCCCATGAGAATTAGCAGGGTGATTCCAAGCCGTTGTTGGCTGGGATCTCAATCCTGCAGCCCAAACTTTCCCTGAGAAGCTTGGACAGATGTGAGACCAAGGGATTATGTTCCCAACTTCCTTTTATAGCTGTAGCAAGGTGGGCATTTGCAGATCATTTCTTCATGTGGGCTTTGATGACAGTTCACAGAGACTTTCTTAAGTGGAGAAGAGTAATGTATATTGTCCTTTGAAGTAAAACCTTCACCTCTTGGGCACCACAGGTAATTAGCTGCATTAATAGACAGTTTACATTGGTACATCAAAGCTTCAACTAGATGTTAATGTTCCCTTTTGACCTCTTCTAATAGAACAATAGTAACAGATAGGGAAGCAGTTCATTTACCTTGCTAAACTTTAACAATATAGATGTAAACATCATCAAGTAACTACTAAAACACGTGCTTATCAAAGCCCGAACCTACCTGTAAACACTACTATATACTTTTGAAGGTTAGATTTGGGTCATGTATTTCACAAGATGGCTTGGCCTTTTCAGGCCTAGCATGACACCTGCTTCCACTGGAATCATTTCCAGAGGGATAGATGTGTTAGTCTGTATACAGAAAAAATAACAAGAGTCCTGTAGCAACTTAAAGACTAACAAATTTTTTCATGGGCTGCAACCCACCAAACACATCTGACAAAGTGGATTGCAGCCCACGAAAGCTTTATGCCCAAAGAAATTGGTTAGTCTTTAAGGCATTACAGGACTCTCATCATTTTTATTGGAATCAATGGAGGTTTTGCTACTCACTTTAATGGAAGTGGGATTAGGCCCCTAAGAACCCAGCGTCAAGGCCAGGATGAAGGGAACTGCCCATGATATACAGTACATTTGCTAGGTTTTCTAATACATTCCATCCCACAGGGATACCGTGGGTTCTCAGTTGGCAGCCTGGTCCCAGACATTTTGGCCAAACTTTTGCTCTTACAAAAGGTGCAGTGGGATTTTTAATGTCTGTGTAGAACAGATTGGAGCTTGGGTATTCAGGTGTCATTTGAACGATCTGCCACACACAGTAAACTACATGGTTCTTGCATTGGCCCTTCATTCTTCCATCAGGCTACCCTCCTGGCTTTTGAATTGATGGTTGCAGTGCATCAAGTTCATTCTAGTCCACTGCTTGCATCAGTCAGCCAAGGCCTGTTTTCATCGCAACAGGGTAGTTTGGGTTAGTAACTGGAGTCACTGCACTCAAGGTGGAGTGAGAGTGGCACACCTGAGCTACAAAGAGAGATGGAAATAGCAGCTGATGAATTGTTCTAAGTTGTTGACAAGGCTGTTTCCCCACTCTGGCACTTTGAGTGCAGAAGGCGGGGGCCTGCATAAGGCCTTAAAACCCATTGGTCCTAAAGCCTTTCCTGGCCATGGAGTGGTATTGCTGCCACCACCCAAATGCAAAAAACCTCTTGAAAACCCAGGAAGGGTCACTTGGGAATTCCTGCCTGTGAGGTACCCTCAATTGCCTTTATTCCTCCCTCAGAACCACAGCTGTGATATCAGCTGAAAATGGAACTGATTTCTCTTTAGTAATTGGCTGTGCAGAGTCTGAGGCACTTGCACACAAAACCTCTTGCCTTCTAGGACACAGAAAAAGAGCATATGCTAAAAGGATAAATGTTCTTTAATTAAAAGGACAGCTAAGAAACATAGAGTTGCTTCTCTGGGATTTAACTTGGATAGTTACAGGATGGCGGTGGAGGGGGGGGTATATGTGCTCAGCACAGAGGAATCAAAAAAAACCCCAAAGCCAAAGAAATACACTGAACACATCTAGCTATACGTTCCCTGTTCTACTCATGCATGATTGGTTACAGATTTAAGCCTTCCTAGGCATGGATGTCACTGGATCTTCCATACCTGGCTACCTGGCCTCCTCCTGCTCCTTCCAGGAGCCCTGTTGCCACCACATGGGAAACAGGCAGGCTGCTGCTCCAATTCAAAAACTTCTACTCTTTTTCTATTAGCTCTCCTGGGACTTCTGTCTATGGTGTTAACCCTCCCCCCCTCTCCCCGCCGGTTACTGCAGTTGTAACTCGAAATGCTGCATCCCCAGTGCATTCCTAGCTCATATTGGCCAGCTACCTAGCATACAGAGCACCGCTTACCTTGATCTAGAAACATGCATGTGTGGCTGGGAGCTGGGTTATTATTCTCTATTATCTATAATATGATAGCACCTAGGAGCCCCCATCATGGACCAGGACCCCACTGCACTAGGTCCTATACAGACCAGGACAGAAGGATGGTCCCTGCCCCAAAGGGCTTACAGCCTAAGATCGGGGCAAAACTTGAGTTAGAGCTCAAGCTAATGACGAAAGGAAGACAAGCCTTTAGTTTCTCTGATTATGGGAATTGTTACAAGACCTTTATATATGCTAGATAAAGTATTAGAAAGCAATCCTAATGGTTCTATGTCTGACCCTTGCAGTCCTGTCCTTGGGGATGCTTAGCAGGTGCCCCTGTAGCAGACCTGGGGTTTTGAGGTTCCCAGGTAAGGATGTAGTTGTGTTTTCTCTATGGAGAGAGGGCTCTTGGGAGAGAGATTTCCTATCATAATGAACAGTGTCCCCATGTGGTTAAAAATCTCTTGAAGGAAACCGTGTCTGTCTTTAAGTGTGAAGGGGATAAAAGTTATCACTGCCTTTTAGTTGATAAGTTCAAATCCAGAGCATGTTGGCACCCTTCCAGTTCTGTGCACCATGTTGCCCATAATTCAGGAGGCTGTCTTTGGGTGCTTCTCTGAGACTTCCAAGATTTGTGGGTCTCAGGAAAGTTATTTCCTTACTAAATTGTCTAAAAATTGTCCTATACAAAGTGAGATCACCTTCCTCTGGAGGAGCATGTCTGTCTGTGTGGTTTTTGTTCACACTTCAAGAACAAAACAAGAAAGAGACCTCACTTTCTCTGGCCAAGTTCAACTCAGTTTTATTGACCAAGTTCTGGGATGTTGGAAGAGTTCCATCTGACCATTTGCAAGCTGAACCCTTGTTCTTTCTCATGAACAAAGACTTTCAAGCCAGTCTTCAGCTGGCTGTTGATGAAGATGGTCAATTAGAGGAGGCAGGAAGCTATTTTCCTGGCCAATGAGAGCCTGAGATTTCCAAGATATTTTCCCACATCCTAAATCAGGATGAAAGGTTGAAACCTTGAAAATTTTCATTAACCAATAATGTGAGAAAGAATTCTGGGGTACTAATCGTCTGAGATCAAGATTGACATGACTGAGAAGGACAACTTTAAACAATGATGTGTAGGGAGAAAGTTGAGAAAGAGGCATATAATCTTCAGGCCTGATTTTAATACTCAGGAAAAGGAAAATCAGGTAAATAAGGCTATAGTAAGGAATAAGGGCAGGAGTGTGAGCAGCAAAAGGGCTATACCTAATCCAGCTAGGAAACTAGGTGAAGCCACAGATGAACAGCTGAGATCTTTGTACATTAATACACGGACCCTGAGCAACAAAATGGAAGAACTAAAGCTACAGCTGCCAGATGTGAAACCTGATATTAGAGGGATTACAGGCACATGGTGGAATAGCATTCATGACTGGAATGCAGATATTGAAGGGTGCTTGCTGGTCAGGAGAGACAGAAGTAAATGGTAACATTGTACATCAATAATGGGGTAGACCTTAAAGAAATAAGAAGTGATAGCAAAGATAAAGCAGAATTGGTTTCAGTCAAAAATCACTTTGGAGAAGGATTGTAAAGGGGATTCTGTTTAGGTAGTGTTAGGGGCTTGCTGTAGACCCCAAGTTGGATTCAGAGCTGGACAGGGATTTCTTTATTATCAGAGAGATAAATACAACAAAGAATTGGCTCATTTTGGGAGACAATAACTCTCCATACGGATGCTGGAGAACAGATGCTACTAATAATGGTAGAGCAGAGTAATTCCTGGATGTAACAGAGGACAGATTTCTTCGTCAAATAGGCCCTGAACCAACTACAGGTGATGCTGTTTTAGACTTGGTTTTAGTAAGTAGTGAGGATCTCATGGAAGAGCTGGCTGTAGAAAATAATTTTGAAGCAAGTCATCACAAGCTGATTCAGTCCAAATTAAATGGAACTGTATTCAAAAAGAAGTCAGTTAAGTTGGTGTAAAAAGCACTTGCCATCCCATGCAGGCCCTGCACAACCAGCTGCAGTGCTTTGTATGTGCCCTGCCTTCATTTCCGCACTTGGGTCATCAGTAAGTTCACTAAGGCTTTTATGTATCTACCGGGACCCACCTTTTGAGAGTCTGATTTGGGAACAGAAAGTTCACCCAGGGGAACACCCCCTGAGTTCATCCATCCTACCCATGTCAGGCCATTTCCCTGCAAGGCATTCTTAATCCCAATTCCTTCCTGGGAGCCTGGGCCTCTGCAAGGCCTTCCTGCCAACTGCAGCTCTTTTCCCAGCATCAGCATGCAGTTCCTCACAGGCTGGGCCTCCTGCAGCTTTCTGGGAGGTCCCTCTCTCAATTCCTTTCCCTCCGAGTTCTCCTGCTCTGTTTTCTGGGAACTCCTCTCTCTAGAAGAACCCTCTCTCTGAGCTCTAGTAGCCTTTTATCAGGTCCCAGGAGTTAGTCAGTTAGCTGCCAACCAGTCACCTAGGCAGTAAATTATTACAGGGGTGCTGGGGGTGGCTCATTCTCCTTAAAGAAGCCTATCACAACCATTAAACTGGGCCCTCACTTGCCTTAAAGGAAGCCAGCAGGCCAGGGGAACTAGTGAGTACATACAACATGCCTAAAGAACTCAGGAATTTAAGCTTGGAAGAGAGTTGGAATATTTTAAGTCAAAGATGCAAAACTTATCTGGAATTTATCCCAAGCAAAGGGAAAAAGTCTGTAGGGATGAGCTCTAAATCTAATTGGATGAATAACCACGTCAGGAAGGACAAGTGAAGTAAGCAGAGAGTCCACAAAGGATGGAAGAGGAGATTGATCAGCAAAGAAAGGTACGTCTTGGTAGTCAAAATGTGTAGGGAGAAAAGCATGAGTTGCCAGAGTGAAGCTGAGTTAGATGTTGTAAAGAAGATCAGGACAAATAGTAGAAGTAGAAACATAAATTAAAGAAGAACAAAGAGAGAAATGGGACTGTTACACAGAAAGGATGGGGTAGAGATTAAGGATAATTTAAATACGGCCCCAAAATTGAATTAATACTTTGCCTCAGTCTTCAGTAAGGATGACAACAGAGTCCTGTGGCACTTTTAAAGACTAACAGATTTATTTATCGCAAGCTCATGCGATAAATAAATCTGTTAGTCTTTAAAAGTGCCACAGGACTCTGTTGTCTTTCTACAATAGACTAACACGGCTACCCCCTTTGGGATTCAGTAAGGATGATGATGAAGAATATGGGAGCAAAGGCAGGATGGGTAAGGGGAATGAGTGTATAGAAATGGAAGGTACTACATCCAAGGTGGAAACAAAGTTCAAGAAACTTAATGTGCTTGTGTTGGGAGAACTGGATTATTTCCATCCCAGAATACTGAAAGAACTGGCACATAGAACTGCAGGTCCAATAGCAACTATTTTCAATAACTCTATCAAATCAAGGGTGGTACAGGATAACTAAAGAATAATGAACAAAGTGCCTATATTTTAAAAAAGGATCTGGGCAGCTACAGACTGGTTAATCTGATCTCAATAGTATGCAAGGTTTTAGAATGAATTTTGAAGGAAAAATAATTAAAGACGTGGATATAGAAGGAAAAAGAGAAAAAATACAACTTGGACTTATCAAAGGTAGACGGTGCCAGACTAACCTGATCTCTCTTTGATAAGGTGACTGGTTTTTTAGACACGGAAAATACAGCCAATCTAATCTCTCTGGATTTTTGTAAAGGATTTGACACAGTGCCACATGAGAAAGTATTAGTTGATAGAGAAGGTATGGATTAGTACAGAAATTGTAAAGTGTGTAAAGAATTGGCTAAATGTGAAATGACAGTGGGTAGAGATGAAATGGAGAACTGTGGGTTGGTTGAGGTTTACTAGTGGGTGTTGAGACTGATCTTATTTAAAGTTTTCATTAATGATCTTGGCACAAAAAGCAGGACTGTTTTCATGAAATTTCCTGCTGATGTAAAGTCAGAAGGCATTGTCAATATAGAGGAGGAGGATCGGAATATCCAGAACGATAGGATGATCCACAGAACTGGAGTAATAGAAATGGGGTGAAATATGGGGTGAAATGGGGCATGGTTCACCTACCGGTGAATTCTCTATATCTTAAAGTCCTTAAATCATGATTTAAGGAGGTAAATAACTCAGTCATAGGTTGGTGGCCTATTGCTGGAGTGGGTGGGTGAGGTCTTGAGGCCTGCATTTTGCAGGAGGTCAGACTAGATGATCGTACTGGTCCCTTCTGATCTTAAAGTCTATGAGTATAAAGTGCAAGATCATGAACGTAGGATCTAAGGACAAGAATTTGTGCTATAAACTGGAGGCTTATCTATTGGAAATGACAGAAGAGGAGAAAAACTGGCTTTATAAATCAACATTACAGGATGACTATGAAGCAGCCATAAAAAAAAAAGCAAGCACAATTATAAGATGTATGAGGTGAGGTATTTTTTAACAAACGTAGGAAGTACTAATGCTACGTCAACTTCATCTGAAGTGTTTTGTACAGCTCTGGTCACCCACATTCAAGAAAGAGGTTCTTTAGTTTGTATTCAGATCTTATGAGAGGCGTCTAAAAGACCTTTCCTTGTTTTGCCTAACAAAATGAAGACTGAGGAGAAATATAATTGCTCTCTCTAAATATATATTAGGGAGTACAGACCAGGGAGAGTGAAAAGCTCTTTAAATTAAAGCACAATGTTGGCCAAAGCACAAATGGATATAAAATGGCCTTGAATAAATTAAGTCTGGAAATTAGAAGGTTTCTAACCCTCTGAGGAGGAAGCCTGTAATAGCCTCGCAATAGGAGCAGTGGGGGCAAACAGCCTAGTTATTCTTACAATGGAGCTTGGTAAATGTATGGATGGGTTGCCTGCAATAGCAGAGAAAGGATGTGATGACACAGGACATCCTTTCCTGTCCCGTGGTCCTCCATTGGCCGGTTCTGAAGGCAGTATCACCTAAAGGGGGGGCGGGGAATAGTCGCTGAGACTATGTATATTTCCTGAAGGCACAGACAAATTGTATAAGAGAGGAAACTTTTGTTTTGTCCCGCAAAAGGCAGTAAATTGTATTGTTATTGCCCTTGAAGCTGGTCACGATGCACTTTCATAAATCTTGACCCTCCCCCAGTGAAATGAGAGGGAGCTTTTCTATTGACTTCAGTGTGCAGGATCAAGATTTATCCCTTTGAATTTTTATAGAGAATAAAGCGAAACAGCACAACTCTCAAAGGCTATGTCTACACTTACTAAAGTTCATTCAAATTAGTTCATTCGAACTAACTAATTCGAATTAATTTTAGTTAGTTCGAATTAACTTAATTTGAACTAGCATGGCTCCACTAGAATGCTATTTCGAACTAAGCAAGTGCCATGCATGGCACTTGCTTAGTTCAAATTAGTCAATTGCATTAAGGTCAATGTGCTGGTTAGTTCGAACTAAGCGCTTAGTTCGAACTAACATGGTCACATTGGGTTAATTTGAACTAACTAGTTTGAATTAACCGTTAGTTTGAAAAGTATAATCGAATTTATTAATTTGAATTAAGGAAGCCCAAACTAATGTGGCCAAGGCTTAAGTTAGTTCGAATTAAGCTTCCTTAATTCGAACTAGCTTGCCAGTGTAGACATAGCCAAAGATTACTGCATAATTCAACACTTCTTCATGGGATTTGTGGATAGAACATTGATTAGAAATAATTGAGCAAAATATTGTTCATGTCACAGAATTGTTGAAATAAAATTGATTTACATTTTCATACGAAATAAAGGGAAGAGATACCTTCACATTGAGAATGCTGGCATCAGATAAGAATGTTGGCATTTAAATCATATAGCAAACAGGTTTGTGTCTGGACTGCATTTTCTTTAAGACTTTTGTATGAGAAGAGCAAGTAATTTTTAAAACAATAAATTTGTCTGCATAAAAGGTACATTGGCATTAAAGACTCTCTGCATAAAAGTGCAGTTTGATAGTATGCTTTGTGTTTACAACAATCACACTAATGCTGAAGTTTGTGCGCCATTGTTTTTGACAGTGAATGAGCTAATATTTGAGATATGTGAAATATTTGCTTGATATAGCATTTTTGGGCCAGAGAGAGTTGGATTATCTATATTGTGTGCTATAGTATTTTTTTGAGACTGGTATGCTGAAGGAGAAAGGGTGGAAGCAAAAGCCAATGTTGGGAGTGTCCTTGGGTAGGCTGTGGTGGTATTAGGAAATGAAGGGTTTTTAGAGGTGATGACCCTGGGTGTTATGTAATAAACACTTTGGCTATGTCTACACTGGCAATTTAAGTCGACTTAAGGAGACTTAAGTCGACCTAAATTAAGCCACGTCCACACTAGGCTTTCATTAAGTTGACTTAAGAAATTCCTTAAGTCAACTTAATAACTACCACTCATTAGGTCGACTTAAGCCTCCTTAGGTCGACCTAACCCTTCCTTAGGTCGACCTAACCCTAGTGTGGACGCATAAGTCCACTTTGTTAAGTCGGCCTAAGGGCAGTTAGGTCAACTTCACAAAGTGGACCAAGTCGACTTAAAGTGTTGCCACTTGTTAAGTCGACTTTAATAAGGTCGATTTTAAGTCGACTTAACAAAAGTCAACTTAACTTTTCTAGTGTAGACATAGCCTTTGTGTGGTACCACTGAGTATTTTTACTATGGATCCTTACGGATGTAACATGACATGCTTCATTTCCACTTTTGTCTGACATTGATGCAGGTTTCTCACAGGCGGCAATTAGTATAAGTGAGAGAGCATGTTGTATTCTGAGAACTTTTCCCTCATCGTGTGTTTTTACCAGATTTTGTCACCATCTGTCATTTCTGTTTATTGTTGTTGCCAAAAGATGTCATTCTGAATGGAAATGTGAAGAATATTTTCAAAAGATAACACAGGGCAATGTTAGTTGTTTTAGTTATTTGTTGGATTTCAACAGTCTTCACATATGCTGCATATATGATTTTTTTTCATGCTGCTGTCATTTTTCGACAAAGGTGAATCACGTTCCGAAGTGCAATCCAGACCAGTGAGGGGCTGTGTCACCACCTGCCCTGCAACCCTGTCTGTCACACCATGCTTTGGTGTTATAGTTCCCAACCTGGACCATTCACGAACAGCGTGCAGGTAACACCGTGAACGTCTGTGTATAGCTGTAGCCTAGCTTAGCAGCTCTGACCCCAGCCACATGCTAATCATACTCTGGCTTCCACCACCCTTGGTTACTGCCTGCAGGGTGACTCCAGTGCACTCCCAGTCCTGAATTTTCCCAGAAACATGTGTTCTGCCCTGTCCAGTCCTCTCCTGAACAGTTCAGATATTAAAGGCCCTTTGGCTCTATTTAGGGGCAATATTCAAGCCTGCTATTTTAACTGGAGTCAATACACAGTTTGGTTTAAATACAGCATTGAATTTGTTCAGATTAAAAATAAAACAAGTTTATTTAGCTACAGAGAGAGGGGTTTTAAATGAATTCAAGAATTGATATTAAAGTCAGAAATGGTTACGAGAGAAAATAAAAATAAAACACACTCTAGCAGCTAAAACTTAAACTAGATTTGGTTCAAGGTAAAATCCTTACACAAGTTTCCAGCAACATTGCTGACCAAAGTTTCATGTTAAGATCCCTCCCAAAGTCAAAAGACTGGTTCCTTCATCTGAGATGAGAGAGACTGGGGGTTTCTGCCCCTTTCTTTTATAGTTCAGTCACCTTCTGAGGGTTATCCCTCAAAGCAAAGTTTATTCAAACAGTAAAGAAGGCTCCGTGTTCTTTTGTCTCACTCATGTTTGCTGAAATGCAAATTTGCTTTGTCTCCCACCATCTCTTCTCCCTGCTGTCTCAAAGACCCTGTTTGCTCCTTATATGTAAATTGAGGTAAAACACACATTTCTTCATTCAAGATATTTCTGTCTGGGCAGGGCCGTGTGGTTTTGAACATGTGCTAAGAATATTATGCAGGGAGGGTTTCATAACTTTATAAATAATGCTATTACATCCATTTCATCGTGGTAATATTGGCTATCACGTTATTAGTTTTCAGATGATACCTCACAAAGGCACACTTTGTACAAAGATTATTACAATAGTGTGGAAGGTGTGAATACAGAGGTATTTCAGTCACAATAACGTATTCACTTCTTCATCAGTTTCTGAGATGTTCTCTTCCTCAGTTGCAAACATGGAAAGTGGTATCTAATCCAGGAATGCTCCTTGCTGCAATATAGGGCATTTCTTAATGTCTAGTTTTAAGCATAGATTTTATTTCCTGAAATGAGATCTCTGTGATTATTTGGGGGCAGGTGTCACTTTTTACTTGTTTTAATTTGGTCAACTTCTCAGAAAACATTTGCTTCTAGAAATTCTGATATGAACAATATTATTGTTCATGGCATTGTTGCTAAGTCTCACAATATTTGCCTGTCTTATTTTAAATCCCCAGTAAAGGTCTGGCTGTTGGGGTTGCAAAATGTTTGAAAGCATGAACTCTGTGTATGCTGTAAGTTTAAAAACAGAATTAAAAAAAGCCCTGAAGTTTTGAGGCTTTTTTAAACTCACAATTTTTAAGCCAATCATGATTTTAGGGACCTAACTCATGATTTTTTAACGTCTGAAATGCTGGTGTTTAATTTGAAACAAATGTTTGAATCCATAGCAGTTTCTTTGCATGTTTTCTTGTTTCTGAGCTGCTACACTCAGCTTGATGATATTTCTCTGTTTGTGTGGATGTAATGCAATAACTTCTGAATGCCACATCCAATTAATTCCAGAAATTCAGTGAATGTTCTTGACACCAATGGGCAGAACCCTTTTGATTCTGGGGGAAATAAGGGCTAAATGCAGCCCCTGGTGTTTGTTTAGCTGAGGCACAGGTTCAAACACCTTTGTAATTGCCTGCAGCTCAAAGAACCACACTCGATGGCCGCCACTAATGACTTCCATTGTAGCAACACCCTGCACCTCAACTGTCTGTCCCCTTCATAGAGTTTAACATGTTGACACCAAGAATGACTCATCTCTCAGACAGAAAGAAGAGACATGATACCAGAAGGAAGGATAAAATGGGCTGTGGGGAGACAATATGAATCCAAGGGATAGGGGAATAAACAGAGCCCCTGGCATGGGGAAAAGGGGACAACAAGGGGGCACACTGTGACTCTGGCGTGCGGGGGAAGCGGGACAATAATATGGAGGAGGACATGGAAGATACAGAGAGCCCCTGGCATGCAACAATGGAGTAAGTGGGGGGACACACAAGGAACTTGTGCAGTGGGGGGGATGGACAAGGAGTCCCTAGTGTGTGCAGTGAGCTTGACTGACAGAAGCTACAAAGTGTGAGACCCCCTTCGTATAGCCCAATCCTTTGCACTGGTAGTGTTTGAACACATCACAGTCTTCAGAACTAGAAATGAGGCATGGAGTTGGTGACGCCTTTGGTCCTGAGACCTGATTGTGTCTGGCTGACTTGCTAATGTTGTGTATCTAAGGTCCTAGATCATCTGTGGTTACACAGCCTAGACCAGGGGTAGGCAATCCTTGGCACACAAACCCATTTGCAGCAGCACACAACGCCCACTGTGGTGCTGTAGAAATTGCTGGTTCTGCCGCCAAAAGCCACTCCAAGTGGCTCCTTTCAGCAGCATGTCTGGGGAGGGGGTCCCCGGGCATGCCATGGAAAGCAGCCACCCAGAGCAGCTCCTCTCAACGGTGTGCCTGGGGATGGGTCATTTCAGTGGCATGCCTGGGAGAAGCCACTCTGGGCGGCTTCTCTCTGCAGTGTGCCTGAGGACCTCATGCTGACAAGAGAAGCTGCTCCGGGCAGCTGCTTCCCACAGCATGACTGGGGACTCCCCTCCAACTCCAGCTGTTATTGCCATCGAATTTTCAGATGTCGGCCACTTTTTTCAGCAGAGAGAGGTGACGGCACTGGCTGAGGGTCAGGGAGGAGGGGCCGGCCCAGGGGTCGGCAAATGTTGCTGGTCCCTGGCTTAGACTTTCCCATGCATTTTCATGTGAAGGCAAACCATACGTTTTATGATATTGATGCCTTAATAGAATGACGGCAAAGGGCCTTCAGTGTTCCCAGCTCTTGTGTTGAGAAACAGAGCTGTGATTATACTGGCCAGCTCTGAACAAGCTGTGCTAGCATGATAAAATGTGGTTTTTCTCTGCATATTCACCCACTGGGTGGTGACTGTTGTTGATCTGCTCTGGAGTCTTCACTAGTAGATGAAAAATCACTTGGCTACACTTTGACAATAATTTTGGTTCTCTTGCTGCTCAGCCAAGCAGATTACACTTTTGCTAGAGTGTGAAGCAAAATTAGGGGTGAGTGATTATCCCATGTGGCAAATAAGTGAGATGGTGGGGATAGGGAGACGCAGTAAGGGCACCAAATTACAAATTCATCCAGGGCACCATTTTCCCTAAGGCTGATGCCGGGGGCCTGTGATACCCGCCAAGGCGCATGGGTGGGTGACTGAGGTGGGGTTGACAAGGCGCTCTGCAAGCTGCTGAGGTGGAGGCTGTCAGTGGGGACTGGCTGTGGCACCAGCTTGGCCCCTTCATCCTCTGGCTGGCCTGATCCCTGCTGAGCCCAGGGGCCGTGCATGCCCCATGGTGCCCCTCTCCCTGATGGATGCATGGCGGCCTAGGAAGGCCACTCCACATGCTTGGCAGACCCTTACCTGATTCCTAGGTTCATCAGCCTGAGGGGAAGATGGTTTGCTTGCCAGGTAGGGGAGGGGGAGGGGGCACTATCCACCTGTATAGCTTGATGGGAGGGGGGCACAATTTAAAGGTTTGGCTGCCTCCGAGCAGCACCCTCCTTGCCCTCAGTCTGCCCTCCAGAAAAGCAACGGCTCCTCCCTGAAATGCCCAGCTGTTGCACCTGCCTCTCCCCATGGGAGGCAGCTTCCAACTGGCCTGGCTTCTGAGGTCACTTGACTGGTCTGTTGGCATGCAGGGAGGGGGCCCAGTGACACCATCTGACTGAGCGTGGGGCAGGCTCTGAGTCAACAGGAAACCCATGGGTGAGAGTGGGGCAGTCCTGACCCCACCCCAAGCCCCTAGAAGCTGGGTGGTTTGCAGCTGTGGCTACAAAGGTCCCTCCACAGCTGTTGGCTTCTGTGCATTAGCCACCCCGTGGCCCTGGTTATATCTCCCCCATGTCCCTAAGCAAGACCTATAAAACACCAGGTGGTAGCCCCATGCCCAGCCCTACAAGCCTGTAGCATGTGTGGAATTTGCCTCCCACCCATGACTCCATTGCCCTGGCTGGAGCTACCCCCTACCCCAAAAAGACAGACCTCAAAATGTGCCTTTGTGGTCCATGAGCACTCCTGCATTCTCCAGTCCAACTGTTAGTGACTCTTTAACGCCATGTGACCCGTGCAATGTCAGTAAAATCTATGTACATGTAATATTTTGCACTGTATATGTTGGACAGAGTATAAATAAATAAAGATTTTTCTATTTACTTTTTAAGAAATCAAGCTGAAGTATCTCAAGTTTAATTTTTTTGAGTAGGACAATGTATTTCACTGCTAGGTAACCTAGCAACATACACATAGTTTGCCATTTCAATCAGACATGGATGGATTTATTTTTTGAAAATGAGAAGGGGGCACTAGTGGAGAAGATAATGAAAGTCCAGGACCATCTACAGCTACATGAAACGAGTCAGCCAATAAATGAAGGAAGTGATAAGAAAATTTGATGACACGTACTTGAAGTTTGGATTCTCCTTTACCGGATTGCCAGAGTATCTGTTGCCTCAGTGTGTTACATGTGTGAAACATTAGCAAATGAGTGGCTGAAGTCATCAAAACTTAAGAGTCACAAGAAGCAAAAACACAGTACATTGCAGAATAAACCACTAAAGCTTTTTGTGATTGAAAAAAATGAACTGACTGAACAGAGATCAGCACTGGAGAAAATCACAACGCAAATAGAAAAGAGCTTAAAAGCATTCTACTTGGCTGCACTGAGAACTGCAAAGTGCAGAAAACCTCACGCTATCTGTGTGAGGATTTGATTTTGCTGTTTGTGCAAGGTATGTGTCGAGAAATCATAGGTGAAGGAAGATAGGAAGCATTCCTCCCTCTAATAATACTGGCTGCTGGCATATCACTGAAATGAGCATCAACAAGAAAGATCAGCTCAGCGAAGCAATGCACAATGCCAGTTACTTTGCATTGTAGCTTGATGAAACCACTAATGTGGCAGAGCCCATGATTTGCGTGCTCTAAAACTGACAGAAAACCCTTTTTTCTGCAAAGAGTTACCAGCCCAAACAACTGGTGCTGAGCTCTTTCCGCTATGGAATGATTTCAGTACCTCCAACTCACTGGAGCAAATGTGTTGGGCTGTGTACGGACGTTGTGACTGCTATGGCACATAAACAAAGTGGAGTTGTCGCACAAGTGTGAGAAGTCGCTCTGAATGTTACTGCTACCCACTGTAGGCTGCATCAACAGGCACCGGTGTTGAAAGAAATGAACAAAGATCTGCACGATGTTCTGATTTCTGTTATTAAGACTGTCGTTTTGTGACACCCTTCTATTCTGTGCTTTCTCTGCTGAGATTTTTAATGAAATAAACCAACTAAATTCAGCTTTTCAGGGACATGGTGGACACTTGCTGATATAAGAAGACAAAATCAGAGTTTTCAAAAGAAAAATCAGCAGTTGGGAAAACAAAATACAGGCAGGTGCTACAGAGAAGTTTCCTCTTGTCACAGATGCGTTGCAGATTCATGTATGTCATTCATCACCAGTAAAACAAACTACTGTCCTGCCTGTCAAGAATTACAGGCCAAGCTCATTCGCATCTTTCCAAGACTCCAGGAACAATCCAGTTCGGGATTTGACTGGATTTGGAATCCTTCTGCTGTGCAGATGAAGACACAAAGCCACCTAAATGTGTACCAACAGGGGGAACTGAGTGACCTATCCTGTGACAAGTCCCTGTAGGTCTGTTTCAGCTCCATTCATCTGACAGAATACTCAACATCCAAAGTGAATGCCCAGCACTTTCTGATGAAGCCCCAAATGTCCTTTTCCTTTTGCAAAGTCCTTTGTCCTTCCTTTTGTGAAGCTGGATTGTCAGGACTGGCAGCAGCCAACATGAACGACCAAGCAAGACTGGAAATTAAAGATAAGATCAGGTGGACCCTCACCACCATGTGTCTCCAAGTAGAAAAATTGCAAGGAGAAGCAGGCACACCCATCCCTTCCCGAAGACCCTCCTGGTCTGTACGTTATTTTATATTTTTTAATTACAATATGTGATTCTTTTATAATTGGTAGAGAATAGGGTTGGGCCTTCACTTACACAGCACAAAAAAATCAGATTTTATACGAAAAAAAAAATTGAAAACATAGTTTTCAAACTCTGGTCAACTGTTTTAAAATCAAATAATAAACCAGTGCTAACAATTCCGTTCACATCGCTGTGTTCCTTTTTTGTTTGTTTGTTTTAAATCACCTGGTATTTCTCCTGCATGAACACCACATTTTGCTCTCAACAGTTATTTTTAAAGTGTAGTTTTACTAAAACAGTTTGGTTTCAGTGATCTTGAAGCACGTCTTTGAGTGCACATTGCCATGGATTTCTGTCATTGCAATTGTTTACATTAAAATGAAAAGGGAACATGTACGTTTTTTATTTACAGTGTTATAGTTTATAAGTGTGTAATGATTAAAAGTAATGATTTTCCTCAAGAAGTGTTAATAGTGGGTTGCCTATTACAGCTGCACAGATGGGCTTCAGGGAAAGAAATCTGGGAATCCATGCCTTAACCCATAACCACTAGATGAGGCTGCTGCCCCACCAAACTGTAACCACTAGGTGTAGAGGCTGATTCAAAGATGGGAACAGCTGCTGCTTGGTTGTGAGAGGGTTGTGTCATAGTTAAGGATGGCCATTGTACGTCACCAGGCAGTGCAGGAACCAATTTTAAAAAAGGAGCTGTCAAAGGACAACGGACGAGGCAAGCTAAAAGGAACCGCCCCGTGCATTGTGGATTCTTTGTAAGTCTTGCTGGAGACAGAATTCAGAATCTGGGAGGGAGTCCTGGATGTAACAAGATGAAGAGGAATTTTGCTGAAAGGAAGGCTACGCTCAGTTCTGAAAACAGGATGAGAGCTGAGGCTCAGCAGCAAGTGAACCCTTGCAAGGAGGTCCAATTGTATCTGCGTAATCTCCATATCCATTTGGAAGCTAATTGAGGTGAGGATGGCCTTGTGGTCATGATGTTGGACTGGGTCTCAGGTGATATTGGTTTAGCATCTGGGCTTGCTACATGTGTGACTTTGGGCCAATCGCTTAGTCTGTCTGTGCCTCAATTCCCAATCTGCAGAGTGGAGATAGGACTTTTTCTTCCATTGTTTGTCTGTGGGTTGTTTATTTCAACTGTAAGTCTTCCAGGCAAAGGCTGTCTCTTACTTGGGGCATATATATGACAGCTTCCTTTGTGACCAATGCCAAAGATTGAACCAGGGACCTTCAGAAATGAAGCTGAGCTAGAGAGCCACGCTCTCATTCTGACGGCAGCAGAAGGTCCTCAGAGAAGGACACACCACACAATATGGTGTGTATGTACAGTAACTCACTCAATAGTCCTGACCTTAGCTGCTGTCTTTAAATGCTACTACAATAGAAATTATAATATACCAGGCTCATCACTATGGTATCTGAGCTCTGTACAAATTCTAAAAATGCTATTAATAAGATCCAGGATGTCCAAGTTCAGTTACATGGTGTCTGGGCCAACAAAGACCTGATGGACAATCCTGCCTAAAGTGACAGAATAACCTGTTTCCAGCTGACTGAGGATCTCAGGATTGTCTGTGCACTTAGTCAATCAACTGGCTGAGCAAGAGCTGGCTGAGAAGGTACATCAGGTTGGTTAGAGTGAAACAACCCCACCCACCCAAAGAGGGAGGCAATTCCTTTGCAGCCCCAGAGTATGGTGGAGGATGCGGAAAGGCAGTGATAAAAGAAGAGCAAAAATGGAAACTTCAACAAGTTGCAGAAGAGCGAAAAAGAACTAGGAACCACCATGGAAAAGAATGGAATGCAAATCTCAGAGCAGCAACTGTGACAGAGGTGAAGGGACAGAGAGAATAGATGGAGTGGTAGAAAGGCAGCTGGAAATGGGCAACTGGGAGGAGGAGATGGCAGGACTCCAGTGACAGGTGCGAGGGAGGGAGGTGGGACCAGTTTGTAAAATTGATTAGTAGAGAGCAGGGCCAGCCCAAGGCTTTTTGGCTCCACAGGCGAACTATGACTTTGGTGCCCCCCAGTGACTGAGAATGACTGGACCGCCAGACCCCACCCCCACACAGCAGACCAGATGACACTCTTATGTAGCTGTGCTGTGACACATTTTAACTACTTACATACACAGCTGCGCTCCCCAACAGGGACATTGCTACACAAAAGAAAAATATTCTGGGCACAGGCCCTGCAAGCCCGGGCCCCCCTGACTCCAAGCCCATGTGCAGCACAGGGGGTAGCCCCACCACACAACACGCTCTCGGTGCTGGGCATGGAGCATTCCACCATGGCGCCAGGCAGACCCCCCTCCACTCCTTCTGACTCAAGAAAGAAGCCAATGAGCCCTGCCCAGAGGCCCAGGTAGCTCGTCCACAATGCTGAGCCGATGGAGCCAGCAGCAGCAGGGCTGGGGCAGCCCTGATACAGAGCCCAGTGGGGCTCCCCACATGCGAAGCCAGCAGCTTGCCCCAATTCCCTCCCAGCCCAGAGATGGAGCCAGCAACGGGTCCAGACAGCAGGCACAGCTCTCCCCAAGCTGAGCCTAGCACAGAGCCAGCAGGGGGCTGAGACACCCCCTCCCCATGCTGTGCCACATAGCTACCATCTCGATTTAATTGGCAGGAAAACTGAGGCACATATCACAGAAGGTACTTGAGTTCCCTCCCCATAAGATTATACCCTGCATCCATGGTAGAGCAGGGAATAAAACACAGGAGTCCTGACACTCAACTCTCCCGCTCTAACCACTAGACCGCACTCTCCACCCAGAGTAGCAAATAGAACCCAGAAGTCCTGATTAAACCCAGCCCCAAACTCTGTCTTTGGTCTATTCTTTGGCCCCTCTCTCCTCTTTCTCCTCTCTTAACACTATGAATCATGCTGGGGTCTGTCTCACTTGAAAGAGCTTCTGATATTTGGGGACTCTGGTGGCATGTGGTGGTGGTGGAGGGATCCCAAGTGGGAGGTCTGTGACATGGCCGTGAGAAGGGTGTAATGGGGTGTGGAAGACAAAAGTGACGAGGGACTAGAAGAGAGTAAAATTAATCACACTCATCCCAGGTCCCCATCATGTCTTGTGGCATTTGCATCACATTTCCAGGTCAAGGCTGCTTTGAAATCCAAGGGGAGTTCAGGGTGTGAACCACCCATCAGCCCCAGAAATGCCCCACTGGGCTTGGTCGTATTGTCATGGCGCTGATGTTAGTGGAGTCACTCCTGCTTTACACCAGGCAGAAGCAAGATCAGAATTATCAATCCGGGTTCTGGATTAATCCCTGCCTTGTATCTAAGGCCATCATTTACTTCCAGAAAGTGTGTGTTTTGGGGTCCTCCCCCCCACACTCTGGAAGAGGTGTGTAAATGCCAATACAAGGCCAAAGGCAGCAGAGAAGCAGTCCCCACAAACCCAGGCTGTGGGTCAGGACTCCTGGGTTCTGTTCCCTCCCAGCTGCTGCTGGAGCCAGGGCAGGAGTCACACCCCCACCTCCTTATTAGCATCTGAAAGCCACTGCCCCTGAACAGCAGCAGCCCCAGGGTAGGTTCACAGATCAGGGAATGTCCTTAGCTTATTAAACTGCGTAATCAATGAGGGAAAACTGAGTGAGCAAAGTGGCACCCTGCTCCAACCCTAACCCTAACCCTACTCCACAATGTGAAAGAAAGAATTCAGTTCTGGCTAATTTGGAACCCCTTAAAGCCTGGCGCCCTAGGCAACCACCTAATTTGCCTATATGGTAGAGCTGGCCCTGGTAGGGAGCAGAGAAATGGTGGTGAGATGTCAGGGAGATGACAGGATCAGGGAGGTGACAGACAAAGAGCAAGAGGTGAGATACATCTTAAAAACTAGAAACAGCTAACACACAGGCCTGGTTTATAAGCTATCGCTCATCTTCCACATGAAGGCCCCAAGAGTAACAAAGTACTTTGGGAACCCTTCCCACAGGGTCTGTCTCATTTGGTCAAATCCTGTAAAAATGGGTGAAATCCAAATTCTCATTGTAGTTATTCCTACTTGATTTACATCACTCCCAGTGTGTCTAAGCAACCTTTGAGAGAAAATCCTCTCCTGGTTGTAGCTGTTGCCTAGTAGTCTATGTCATACTATGTTGCTTTGGCTCTGAGAAGATGGCCTTTAATAAGAGTAACAAGAAGACAAGGTAGAAGCTGGGGAGCAGAAAGAACATGAGAGGATGAAATGAGTTGTCTCTAATGCTCTTTCCATAGTAGAATTAAATTATGAACAGGGTCAAGATTTTTCTATACAAGATATTCTCCGCACACATAGAATAATGCTCTTTCCTAGCAGACCATCCTAATGGCTTACTTATATACCTTGATGCCTTGTTATTGGAAAATACATGACATATTTGTGTCTGAACCATAGGCATGGTTTGACTTCTATATTTGGAAGGCTGGGGGCTTAATAATGTTAAGAATATGTATAGATCTGATTTCCGGATTTACTGATTGTTAATGGCACTTTAATTGCAGCATATTTGAAATCACAAATACTGTTTATGTTCATCGTTTATTCACTCTTAATTTTTTGTTTTAACTTAGCTATTGGACATGTTTATCAGCTACCACTTAAAAATTTACATTAGCATAAAAAAAAGTTCTTGAATAAATGGAACCAAGTGCTTTCATGTAACTATGAATCATGTCTCCCTGGTTTTAGACATACATAAACATTGTCTTAATATAGAAATACTATATTTACCTTAACGTAGGTGCCATCGTCTTTCCCTTCAGTTAGCGTAAACATCCCCAATGGTCTGTAGAATCAGCTTTGCAGTTAAAATAGTTTCTGTTTGAAGAAAAACCAGTGAAGAAAACCTTTCCTCTTCCATGGTTGAATACACCCAGTTTCTAATCAGTCTCATTGCAGAAAAGCTTCATTCTGATGAGGTTGTCCTGGCTGGCAAGGGGAGAGCGAAGCTGAATGAGTTTGGGTACATAATCTAAGACATTTCTTCTTGAAGTCTTTGAAAGGTAGCTGGAGATTCCATACTGGTAAAATGTCCATTTCTTTAGCTACAAAATGAGGATTTGTGTTGAGTTGGTCTGCATATTTCTGAGTTCCACTTTTGGCACATCTTAACACTGAGTAAGAGGCTTCGGCAATTTCCATAGATTCTTTTGAGAATCGTCTCTCTAATCCTGTTATAATGGTGTCCAAAACAGGAAGGTACGACTGCTGATGCCACCTGCTTTTTCTTAGGTGCAGCTACAGTCTCGGGTGTTTCACATGCATTTATTGGCTCTTCCACACTCTCTCTTTGACCCAAAGTTATTGGGACAATGAAGTCCCTACAGGCTGCCAAGGCTTTTACTACTCTTTTTCTTTTTGGTGAGTAAAATATGTCTTCACTGCAATGTTGTGGTCTTGAAAGAATTCTGTAATTTCTTTCCACATTTCATGCCAGCCTACTTCACTTCTGAGTTTCTCAAAGTACACTTTTGTTTTCCCTACGACAGAGGAAGCTTTTGCAAGTGTGGTGTCGATACCATGAAGTCTTTTGTAAGTGACATGAACAACTATCATAATGTGTTGAAAGACAAGCAAGCATGCAATGAATGAAACTCCAGTCATGTGTTGATAAAGGCTGTTTGCTTTCACACACCACTTTTTGCCTTGTTCACTCAGATCTTTTTGACACCACATGACGGTAGTGTATTGCATTTTCACTGCAAACACATACTTATATGCCCAACACAAATCGCTGGGCTACATGATTTCTTTATGCACAGGGCCCAAAGCTGTCAGTGTGTCGAGAAACACCTGATGTCTGGTTGGCTCTGCAAAGACTGAATACAACTTCTCAAGTACATTTAGAAACCTCACAGCACTACCACTAGACAAGGACGAGGTTGAATTTGTGTGCCATGTAATGTACATACATTATAAATGGATGTTCTTTTTTGTTCACTGCTGAGCCCCAGCTATCTGTCCTAATATCACAGAAGCACCAACATAATATTGAGTAACTATCAGCACATTCTGCAATCCACTCATCCTCTAAGTTGTCTTTATGGCAGTATGAATGCCATTTGCATTTTGGGCAGATGAGCAATTGATGAAGCACATGAACTGTTCTTTAATCTCCAGGTTTTCTGTAGATCTGAAACAAACTGAAAGCTGTTCTGTCTTAAATAACCTGGCCTCATCTGCAATTACAGCATGCACAAAAAAAAGTCTTATTCACTGCAATTTCTTTGCGGCCAAATTGCACAAATCTGCAGCATTTGTTTTGAAATTCAGGGGTTGGGTAATTAAATAACTTGCCTGCATTTTCTTGTGAGTTTCACCATATTTGGAAAAGAAATCACAAAATTCATGGAAATTCATTTTCAGTTCAGATTCCTTTCCCTTATCATGCCCTCGAAACAGTAAACCAGGTTTCAGAAGTAACTTGACTATATCACAAACCTTAATAAAGTAATCCCAGTTTCTCTCAATGGTACGTTTTTATGACTTGCCAGAAGCTTTATTGCTATGTTTGAAGCATTGCCACTTTTCCTACCTTTCCTATGAACTTGAGAAATAGCCATGTTTATACAGAGATTTTCTTCCAATCCTGCACACCTTTTTGACAAATGAATTGTCCACATAGCCTGTTTCAGAATCACTTTCATAAAAAAATTCCAAATGTCCATTTTAGCTGTTCTTGGTTTTTAGATAGGTCCAGACTCACATGTGCATATAAGATTTTTTTTTTTTAAATCTGAATTGTAAATTACTGAAGGAAAAAAAATCAAACTAAACCATTTTGGGGGGGCAGCACCCCTACAGCTCCTCCCCCCCATCTTCACCTTTGGTCTAAACTATCAATTCCTCCTTTTTATGGATTTGTGTCCAGTATTAAAATTGTTATAGTAACTGCTCTCATGAAGGCTACAGAACAGTTTGTGATATTTTAAATTGTAAACTTTGTGGCAGATCCTTCATCCTCAAACACATATGTACGGGCACCCCAATCAGGGCCTCTGTGTACTATTGTAATATCAGTATTAAATAACACTTTATCATTGTTCCAGCACTTGAATAACTTTCTGAAAATCTCCCCCTTTGTAGCTGAAATGTTCCATGCTTGCTTTCTGTTGAAAGGTGATTTAAAAGCAAATTGTGAGCAAAATCTCTTTCATGATTTTGCAGTAGTGTGAACATGTGAAGTTTCCCAAGGGATAACTGGAACTTCAAACTGGCCAGGTAAATTGGCCTTAATTAGCAATAAGTGCTTTCCTACCAAGAGCAAAGTTGGAAAGCAATAGAGGAGCCTGAAAGAAAATGGGGTCAGAACTGATTGATTCGATTTGGACAGTGGGAAACAGAACAGCTTGGCTATAAGGGCTGAGTTGATCATGTGCAGAACTGTAGCAGGAAGTCATAAAACCAGCTGGCATATTGGTCAGCCAATCTCGTTATCCCAGAGGAGACCCTGGCTGCATCCACCATCATCCCCCATGCTCTGATTGCTTTGCCGAATGCTTTCTAGTGTCTAACTAAACAAACAATATTGGACTGAAAGCAAAGTTTTTCATCACATGCTTTCAAATGCATTACTGACCAAACTCTTTAGGTCAGGAACCCTCCCTCAGTGTCCCATGGCTGCTCTTTTTGTCTTCTGAGGTGCAAAAAGTGAGATGGACAAGGAAAGAGAGGAAGTGTCCCCTGGGTGTTTGTCCCTCCTTTTTATAGTTTCAGTCCTTCTTTGAAAAGCATTTCCAGCTGAGAACCAAGAGAGAGGGGGTCTGCTGAAGGAAGGACACTGCATGCTATTCCTTTGCTAAGATGCAGATCTCTTTGACCTTGCCCATCTTTCATGCCAAAGAATGGCCTCTTGACAGGTGATGGCCCATCAGCTGTGTCAACACCTGGCATAGATGCCAGCTTGCCCTTTGTCTTAGAGAAACTAGTTTAGTCCCTCCTCAGACCTATCTGGGAAACATACTTCAGTCATGATTTCCGCTTATGTTCAGAACTTTACACATAATGTTGCTACATGCATTATATCATGATGTTACTGATCAGCAAGCTATGAATTTTCAAATGATACCTCTCAAGACATACATTGTACAAAGATTATTACAATAGTGTGTAGGGTGTGAATATAGAAGTACATTCCATCACAAATGCCTTATCCATTAACCACAGCCCCATGCAGACCAGACCAGAAGGCATGGTTCTAAACTGGAATAAGCCCAGAGGCATATAGCAGGCCATTTTCTCCTTAGATTCAGGGGCCAGGAGTATCTGCCAGTACCCCTTGGTTAAGCTGAGGGTGGATATGTCCACTCCAGCAACTCATCAACTTGCTGCATGGGATATTCCTCTAATTTGGATATTACATTCACTTTTTAAAAGTCTATGCAGAACCGTGTTGAGTCATCCTATTTTGTTACTGACCTTGGCACAAAAAGTGGGAATGTGCTAATTAAGTTTGCAGATGACACCAAGTTGGGAGGTGTTGCCAATACAGAGAAGGATCGGGGTGTTATACAGAAAGATCTGGATGACCTTGTAAACTGGAGTATGAGGAACAGGATGAAATTTAATAATGGGAAGTGCAAGGTCATGCATTTAGGGACAAATAACAAGAATTTTTCCTATAAGTTGGGGATGCATCAGTTGGAAGGGACGGAGGAGGAGAAGGATCTGGGGTTTTGGTTGATCACAAGATGACTATGAGCCACCAATGCAATATGGCCATGAAAAAAGCGAATGCAGTCCTGGGATGCATCAGAAGAGATATCTCGAGTAGAGATAGGGAGGTGTTAGTGCCATTATACAAGGCACTGGTGAGACCTCATCTGGAATATTGTGTGCAATTCTGATCCCCTGTGTTTAAAAAAGATGAATTCAAACTGGAACAGGGGCAGAGAAGGGCTACAAGGATGATCCGCTGAATGGAAAACCTGCCTTATGAGGAGACTTAAGGAGCTTGGCTTGTTTAGTCTAACCAAAAGAAAGTTGATTGGTCTCTATAAATACATCAGAGGGATAAATACCAGGGAGGGAGAGGAATTATTTGTGTAAAGCACCAATGTGGACACAAGAACAAAGAGTTACAAACTGTCCATCAGGAAATTTAGGCTTGAAATTAGATGCAAGTTTCTAACCATCAGAGGAGTAAATTTCTGGAACAGCCTTCCAATGGGACCTGTGGGGGCAAAAAACACAAGTGCCTTCAAAACTGAGCTTGATAAATTTATGGAGGGGAGAGCTTGATAAATTTATGGAGGGGATGGTATGGTATGATGGGACGGCCTAGTTTGTTTATTGACTGATCTTTGACTACTGGTGGTGGATATGCCAGTGGCCTAAGAAGGGAGAGTGGATGGGGGTGGGTTCTGAGTTATTACAGAAAATTCTTTTTTGGGAGACTGGCTGGTCAGACTTGCCTACATGCTCAGGTTTTAACTGATTGCCATATTTGGGGTCAGGAAGGAATTTTCCCCCAGGGCAGATTGGCTAGGGCTCTGGGTTTTTTCGCCTTCCTCTGTAGCATTGGGAATGGCTCACTTGCTGGTGGATTCATAGAATCATAGAATAATAGGGTTGGAAGGGACCTCACGAGGTCATCTAGTCCAACCCCCTGCTAAAAAGCAGGACCACTCCCCCTAAATTATCCCAGCCAGGGTTTTGTCTAACCGAGCCTTAAAAATCTCCAAAGATGAAGATTCTACCACCTCCCTAGATAGCCCATTTCAATGCTTCACCACCCTCCTAGTGAGAAAGTTTTTCCTAATATCCATCCTTGACCTCCCCAGCTGTAATTTGAAACCATTGCTCCTTGTTCTGTCCTCTGTTACCCTCGAGAACAGCCTAGCTCCCTCCTCTTTGGAGCAACCCTTCAAGTAGTTGAAGGTTGCTATCAAATCTCCCCTCAGTCTTCTCTTCTGTAGACTAAATAAGCCTAGTTCCTTCAGTCTCTCCTCATAAGTCATGTGCCCCAGCCCCCTAATCATTTTTGTTGCCCTCCGCTGGACTCTTTCTAATTTGTCCACATCCTTTCTGTAGTGGGGAGCCCAAAACTGGACACAGTACTCCAGATGAGGCCTGACCAGTGTCGAATAGAGGGGAATTATCACATCCCTCGATCTGCTGGCAATACTCCTACTGATGCAGCCTAATATGCCATTGGCCTTTTTGGCAAAAAGGGCACACTGTTGGCTCATATTCATCTTCTCGTCCACCATAACTCCCAGGTCCTTTTCTACAGCGCTGCTACTTAGCTGATCGGTCCCCAGCCTGTAGCAGTGCATGGGATTTTTCCGTCCTAAGTGCAGGACTTTGCACTTGTCTTTGTTGAACCTCATGAGGTTTCTTTCAGCCCAGTGTTCCAATTTGTCCAAGTCTCTCTGGATCCTGTCCCTGCCCTCCAGACTATCTACCATTCCCCCCAACTTGGTGTCATTCGCAAACTTACTAAGCACGCAGTCTATTCCATCATCAAGATCATTAATGAAGATGTTGAATAGAACCGGCCCCAGGACCGACCCCTGGGGCACTCCACTCGTTACCGGTTGCCAACCAGACATCGAGCCATTGATTCCTACCCACTGAGCCCGTTGATCTAACCAGTTTTCGATCCACCTTATGGTCCACTCGTCCAACCCATACTTCCTTAATTTGCCGACGAGAATGCTGTGGGAAACCGTATCAAAAGCCTTGCTAAAGTCAAGGTATATCACGTCAACGGCTCTTCCCGCATCCACAAATCTAGTCATCTCATCATAGAAGGAAATCAGGTTGGTCAGGCACGATTTGCCCTTGGTGAATCCATGTTGACTGTTCCTGATCACTCTATTTTCCTCCAAGTGTTTCAGGATGGATTCCTTGAGGACCTACTCCATGATTTTCCCAGGGATTGAGGTGAGGCTGACCGGTCTGTAGTTCCCCGGATCCTCCTTTTCCCCTTTCTTAAAGACAGGTACTGTATTTGCCTTTTTCCAGTCCTCCGGGACCACCCCCGTTCGCCACGAGTTCTCAAAGATAATGGCCAGCGGCTCTGCAATCACTTCCCCCAACTCCCTCAGCACCCTCGGATGCAGTTCATCCGGCCCCATGGACTTGTGCACATCCAATTTCATTAAGTGTTCCCTAACCTGACTTTCCATCACCGAGGGCCACTCTTCTCTCCAGTCCGCGTTACCCCGTGTAGTAGCCTGGGAGCTGGCCCGCCCTGTGAAGACTGAAGTAAAAAAAGCATTGAGTACCTCAGCCTTTTCCGCATCATCCTCCATGAGGATGCCTGCCCCATTCAGTAAGGGACCTACACCACCTCTGATCCTTTTCTTGTTGCTGATATACTTATAGAACCCCTTTCTGTTATCTTTTTCACATCTCTTGCTAGCTGCAACTCCACTTGTCCTTTGGCCTTTCTGATTTTATCCCTGCAGTCCCGAGCAATATCTTTATACGCCTCCCTTGTCAGCTGTCCAAGCTTCCACTTCTTGTAAGCTTCCCTTTTATGTTTCAGCTCCCCGCAGAGTTCCCTGCTAAGCCACGCTGGTCGCCGTCCACATTTGCTGTTCTTTCTGCACATCGGAATGTTATCTTCCTGTGCCTTTAACAGGGTTTCTTTAAAATACAGCCAGCTGTCTTGGACACCTTTCCCCTTCAGATCAGTCTCCCATGGGACCCTGCCCATCAGCTCCCTAAGGGAGCCAAAATCTGCTTTTCTGAAGTCCAGGGTGTGTGTTCTGCTTCTTTCCTTCCTTCCATTGATCAGGATCCTGAACTCTACCATCTCATGGTCGCTGCTGCCCAGGTTGCCATTTACTTGTACTTCCCCAATCAATTCTTCTCTGTTTGTGAGCAATAGGTCTAGAGGTGCAAGGCCCCTAGTTGGTTCCTACAGCATTTGTACTAGGAAGTTGTCCTCAATATTCTCCAAAAACTTCCTGGATTGCCTGTGCACTGCTGTATCATCTTCCCAGCAGACATCAGGATAATTGAAGTCCCCCATAAGAACCAGGGCCTGCAACGATTTGGAAACTTCTGTTAGTTGTCCATAGAATGCCTCATCCACCTCCTCTTTCTGGTCTGGCGGTCTGTAGCAGACACCCACCACAACATCCCCCTTGTTGCATTCTCCCCTAAACTTAACCCACAAACTTTCAACCATCTTGTTTCCACTTTCATAGTGGAGCTCCGAGCAGTCATACAGCTCTTTTACATATAGCGCTACTCCTCCCCCCCTTCTTCCCTGCCTGTCCTTCCTGAACAATTTATATCCATCCATGGCAGTGCTCCAGTCATGCAAGTTATCCCACCACGTTTCTGTTATTCCAATTATATCATAGTTCCTTGTATTCTCTGTATCTTAGTCTTTAAATCATGATTTGAGGACTTTAATAACTCAGTCATTGGTTAGAAGCTTATTGAAGAAGTGGGTGGGTGAGGTTTTGAGGCCTATGTTGTGCAGGAGGTCAGGCCAGATGATCATACTGGTCCCTCCTGACCTTAGAGTCTATGAGTCTATTTGGCCATGAGTGCTATCAGACTTCACCACTCACCGTGTAACTCTTAAGTGACCCCTATGGTCAACATGTTCTATAGCTCTTGTTGCAGAATCTCCCACATTTTTCTGGGTAATTCTCTCACACTTTTCTTGCACTTTTGGACTGGTTTGGTCTCTGTATATGAGGCAACATTTTGTCCATCCATCCAGCTGAAAATTGTATCACTGAAAACATGGAGGCAAAAAAACTGATGAGTTTGTGTATCTTATGTTTCTGTTTGGATGATAACCCTTCTCTAATTGATACAAGCAGGAACAGGGCGTCACTGGTGCTGGGCACACGGGGCACAAGCCCGGAGTCCTAGTGCCAGTGCCCTGAGTCCAGCTGGGGACCCGGGGCCAGGTTGCCACTGCCGGAGGATCCAGCACTGGAGCCAGGGACCTGGGGCTGGGCCACTACCACCAGAGGATCCAGCGGTGGGGCCAGGCCACCAGTGGCAGCAGAATCTGGCCCTGACCCTGTCTAGGGACCTTGGGGACTCTGGCAGGATCCGGTGCCAGCCCAGACCCTGGCCAGGGTCCTGGGGCAGGGCTGCTGGCCAGTGCTGATGGCGGGATCCAGCCCTGGCTGGGGATCCAGGGCACGGCAGCAGGAGCCTGACCGGGCCCCAGACAGGGACCTGGGCTGGACTGGGCCCAGGAGGCAGGGCCAGCACAGCAGGAGGTGGGGCACGGGCCCCAAACCTTTCTTCAGGGCAGCATCACTCCTGAGCAGGAGTAGCTCTCAGTTGCTCAATTGAAAGTCTCTCATATAAGCATCTGTGTTATAGTACTTTTTCTGGTCATGTTGCACCTTCAATGAGTTTTCCTTTGCAAACTCATTCAGGGATTTTAGCTTTTCTCTTAATTATATTAGATACCACACTGAGTTGATGGACTTTGACTACTGTCCTTCCCATTTTTCACCAATCAGCTCTCATATTTCCAGGGGTTGTCTCCCGTACAGTAACTCAAATGGGGAAATTCCCACAGAAGCCTGGGGAACTGCCCAGATGAACAAAAGAAAGGGTGGGAAGATAGGAGTTGAGCCCAGTAACAAAAATAGGAGGTCACAAACTTCTTTAGCATCTCTTACAAAGTTTTATTAATATACTTACTAGCCTGTCAGTCTGTGGGAGAAAAGCTGTAAGAACATCCATTGATCCTCAGCAAGTAGTATAGCTGCTTCTTTAGATGTGACATAAAATTGGTTATTTTGTCTCGTGATTATTTCTTTAGGAATCCCCAGCTGGGCAAATACTTTCATCAACTCAGTGGTGGTGGCTGCCATCTTTGTGGAGTGGAGGGATATTGACTATAGTGTACTCCATGGTCAATAAGGCATATTGGTGTCCTGCTGCACTTTTCCCTCTGTGGACTTATTAAATCCATCCCTCCCCTTTTGAATGGGGTCCCTACTATGGGGGAGAGTACTAGAGAGGCCTTAGAAACTTTCCTGGGACTGACTTACTGGCATTTGGGACATATAAAGCATAATAGTCTTGTACTTCTTCATGGACACCTTTTCCAGTATTTTTTGCTGGCTGAGATGTCTTCCACTTGGGCATCTCTTTGGGTCCTCTGCTTTTCCCTCTTTCCCGTCTGGGAACACCCCTTGTCTTTATCCCAGCAGTTCTCAGAAGAATGTTCAGTTTCACCAGTTATCATGGGATAAGCTAAGTTTGCTCCATTCCTATGTGAGCAGTGTCCAAGCAGTTCTGTATCAGGAACTGGATGTGGCTCATGGATATGGATGTATGTCCCCATGGGCAAAAGGATGGAATATAGTGTCCAAAGGGTCTCCCCCACCTTTGGCTAGATATTCTCTGACCATTGACTGACTATAACTCAGGTCTATTAAGCCATGGACCTGACCAATGTTCCCTCTAAGGTTTGGCGGCTTGTGTGCAAAATTTTCAAGCCGTGTGCAAAACTTTTTCTGAATAATATTTTTGTGTAAACTCACATGACCGAAATTATAGGCATTAATTTAAGTTAAAGTAATTGTAAATAGAATTAATTAATTGTGTTTAATTGAATTTGAATGAATTTTGAATTGAAATTTAATTTTTAGAAAGGTTTTTATTTAAAATTAATTTTTTTAAAGTTTCTTTTTAAAAAGGAAGGAAGAGAGAGAGAAAAAGGAAGGAAGAGAAAAAGAAAGAGAGAAGGAAAGAAGAGGAAAGAAGGAAGAGAAAGAAGAAAAGAGAAAGAAAGAAGGAAGAGAAAGAAAAAAGAGGAAGGAAAAAAGAGAAAAAGAAAAAAAGGAAAGAAAAAGGAAGACAAAGAAGGAAAAAAGAGAAAGAAGGAAGAGAAAGAGGAAGAAAGAAAAAAGGAAGGCAAAGAAGAGAAAGAAGGAAAGAAAAAGGAAAGCAAAGGAGAGAAAGAAGGAAAGAAAATGGAAGGGAGAAAGAAAAAAGAGAGAAGGAAGGAAGAGAAAGGGAGAGAAAGAAGGAAGGAAGAGAAAGGAAGAGAAAGAAGGAAGAAAAAAAAGAAAAGAAGAGAAAAAAAGAAGGAAGAGAAAGAAGAAAGAGGAAGGAAAGAAGAGAAGGAAGAGAAAGGAAGGAAGCAAAGAAAGAGAGAAAGAAGGAAAGAAAGAGAGAAAGAAAAAAGAGAAGGAAGAGAGAAAGAAAAAAGAGAAGGAAGAGAAAGGAAGGAAGGAAGGAAGCAAAGAAAGAGAGAAAGAAGGAAAGAAGATGAAACAGGAAGAGAAAGGAGGAAGGAAGGAAGAGGAAAGAAAGAAAGAAAAAAGAAGGAAGAGAAGAAAGAGGAAGGAAAGAAGAGAAAGAAAAAAAGAAGGAAAGAAAAAGGAAGACAAATAAGGAAAAAAGAGAAAGAAGGAAGAGAAAGAGTGGAAGAAAGAAAAAAGAAGGAAGGCAAAGAAGAGAAAGAAGGAAAGAAAAAGGAAAGCAAGGAAGAGAAAGAAAGAGAGAAGCCAAGGCCACTGGCGGGGGAGGACCCTACCGTGGCCCTGGGAAGCTGCCGGTGGGGCGGAGCAGACCCCAACCCCGGAGGCTGATCCCGGCCCCGTGCTGGGAGGCCGAGGCCGTCGGATGAGCCCGGCCCTGGCCCCGGGCCGGGAAGTCGAGGCGGTTGGCGGGTGGGAGCCCGGGAGCCTACCACGGCCGCAGCCACCCCGCTGCCCCGGCCACGTGGGGCAGGCAGGCAGGCCCGTGTCCCTGAGCCGAGCCTGAGCCTGCCTGTCCCACCCTGGGGGCGGGGAGGGCCAGCCCAGAGGCTGGGCACGGGCCGGGTCTACTGCGGCAAAGCCGCAGCCCTAGGGGGCTGGAGGGAGCAGCAGGGGCTGCCAGGCTGCGCAGGGGTCCCTTAGTGCTGCGCGGGGGGTGCGACGGCCGCTGCGCGGCCGCGCACCCACACAGCTTAGAGGGAACACTGGACCTGACCCCAATCACCTTTACTGGAACCACCAGTTTCTCTGAACCCTTCTTGTGGGCTCTGGGTTCCACTGTCCAGACCTGTCTGCAGTTACAGTCCATATATAGACATCCTTTTTTGGAAGTGTTCTGGTTAACAGCATGCAAACCAGCTGCCTGACTTAGGGAGGTGCTTCAACTGTTTGGGCTCCCACCTTCAATGGTGATCCTATGGGGAGGGAGGGTCTTCAGGCCATGCCAAAACTGCCCTCCTGTCCCATTTCTCCATGGGATAAACTCCTATGGTCAGTCTCTGCTCAATTGGTCCCACCCTCTTTGGAGTGGGCAGCCAGGCTCCTCTTTGTGTTTCCCTTCCTTGCTCTTCTCCTGGTCTTCTTAGTTGGTCAGTGTTCAGTTGGGTCCTCTTCTGGGGTTTCATAGACAGGCCTGGAAATCAGCAAATAGTTTTCAGACAACATCAGGGTTTCCAACGGGGTCTGTAGTGGATGTCATATTACTCACTTCCATACTCCTGATGGGAGGATCTGTAAGAAATGCTCTAACATGAATTTTACCATCACATATATTCCTGTTTTTTCCTTGGGCTGGAGCCACTGCCAGAAGTATACATTAGGGTCTGTGACAATGCCCTAGGTCCAGCACTAGGAGCACATGTCTCTCGTTGAAATCTCTGTTGGTGAGTCTCATTAGAGAGGCCCAGTGCTTTTTTGTTATGGTACGCAGGGGATACGGAGTACCAGCACCTTTTTTGCTGGCCCCACTGTCCAGCTGGGAGGGAGGGTCAGCAGGGGAAAGGAGCATGTCGCTGGAAGAAGAGGGGTAGCGCAGGAAGAAGAGGGGTGGGAGAGGCATTTTCAAATTTCCTATCAAGATATGAGTACCGGCACCTTTACTTTTAAAAAAAAAAAGCACCGGAAAGGCCAAAAGCATCCAAGATAGCTACCTTGAGTAGGGAATAACCCTATGCTGCTGCTGCATCTAGGCTTCAGTATCTGCCCTGCACTGTCCCTGTTAGGTATAGTGCAGTGAGGACCACCCAGCTCTCCATTGGCCAATAAACCACCATAGACACTCTCTTGAATGTCACCAGGAACACTTAGAATCATAGAATCTTAGGGCTGGAAGGGATCTCATGAGGTCAACTAGTCCAACCCCTGCTAAAAGCAGGACCACTCCCACTAAATTGTCCCAGCCAGGGTTTTGTCTAACTGCACCTTAAATATCTCCAGAAGATGGAGATTCCACCAACTCCCTAGGTAACCCATTCCAATGCTTCACCACCCTCCTAGTGAGAAAGTTTTTCCTAATATCCAACCTCAACCTCCCCAGCTGTAACTTGAAACCATTGCTTCTTGTTCTGTCCTCTCTTACTACTCAGAACAGCCTAGCTCCCTCCTCTTTGGAGCACCCTTCAAGTAGTTGAAGGTTGCTATCAAATCTCTCCTCAGTCTTCTCTTCTGCAGACTAAATAAGCCTAGTTCCTTCAATCTCTCCTCGTAAGTCATGTGTCCCAGCCCCCTAATCATTTTCATTACCCTCCACAGGACTCTTTCTAATTTGTCCAAATCCTTTCTGTAGTGGGCAGCCCAAAACTGGACACAGTATTCCAGATGCAGCCTCACCAGTGCTGAATAGAGGGGAATAATCACATCCCTCGATCTGCTGGCAACACTCCTACTGATGCAGGTCAATATGCCATTGGCCTTTTTGGCAACAAGAGCACACTGTTGACTCATATCCAGCTTCCCGTCCACCATAATCCCCAGGTCCTTTTCTACAGTGCAGCTATTTAGCCGATTGGTCCCCAGCCTATAGCAGTGCATGGGATTTTTCCATCCTAAGTGCAAGACTTCGCACTTGTCCTTGTTGAACCTCATGAGATTTCTTTTGGCTCAGTGTTCCAATTTGTCTAAGCCTCCCTGAATCCTATCCCTGCCCTCCAGCGTGTCTACCATTCCCTCCAGCTTGGTGTCATCCATGAACTTACTGAGCGTGCAGTCTATCCCATCATCCAGATGGTTGATTCTCTGTATTTTAAAGTCTTTAAATCATGATTTGAGGACTTTAATAACTCAGTCATAGGGTTAGAGGCTCATTACAGGAGTGGGTGGGTGAGGTTTTGTGGCGTACATTCTGCGGGAGGTCAGACTAGACGATCATATTGGTCCCTTCTGACTTTAGAATCTGTGAGTCTCTGAGAACCGGCCTCAGGACTGACCCCTGGGGCACTCCACTCATTACCGGTTGCCAACTAGACACTGAGCTATTGATTCCTACCCGTTGAGCCCATTGATTTAGCCAGTTTTCTATCCACCATACGGTCCACTCATCCAACCCATATTTCCTTAACTTGCCAATGAGAATGCTGTGGCAAACCGTATCAAAAGCCTTGCTAAAATCGAGGTATATCACATCAACGGCTCTTCCCGCATCCAGAAATCCAGTCATCTCATCATAGAAGGCAATCAGGTTGGTCAGGCACGATTTCCCCTTGGTGAATCCATGCTGACTGTTCCTGATCACTCTATTTTCCTCCAACTGTTTGTCATCCACTCCCATTTTTGTCAGCTTCAGGAGAAGGCTGGGAGCTGGGTTAGGGTTAGCCATTCTGCTTGGCAGGTTAGATGAGGTTGCAGCAATGCACCATCAACTGCACAAGCTATTGTTGCTGCTCCCCCCATTGTGTATCCAACTCATGAATAAACTGCTGCTCCTGTTGTCGCAGAGCCTGTTGTGTCACCAGCTGCTGCAGCGATGGGTTTTCTGCTCTTGCTGATTCTCAATAACACATTTCAGTAACTTGTTCTAGCTCCACCTCGGCAAGTTACTTTTGAAAGGTCTCTATCAGGCTCAAGAGCCTACAATGCCTGCATTTTGTCCTAGTTGTGTAGTGGGAAGGTACAATGACCAGCTAGCCTAGTGGTCAGGCTGTGGCCTTGGTTTCTACTGGCGTAGTTGCCCAGAGGGGGCCTGACTGCAGCCTCAGTCATCCCATTTACTGATTGCTGCCGTGGTGGTTTTGTTAATGCAGAGGAATGGGGGTGAGATAGGGGGACCTAGCCCCACCCAATCCAGGGCCTTAGGGCTGTGTCCACACTGGCAAGTTAGTTCGAATTAAGGAACCTTAATTCGAACTAACTAAAGCCATGGCTACACTAGGCTTTAGTTAGTTCGAATTAAGGGCTTCCTTAATTCGAAGTAATAAACTCGAATAGGGTATTCGAACTAAGGGTTAATTCAAACTAGTTAGTTCGAATTAACCAATGTGGCCATGTTAGTTCGAACTAATTGCTTAGTTCGAACTAACTGGCCCATTGAACTCAATGTAATCCACTAATTTGAACTACGCAAGTGCCACTAAATTTTTCTAGTTCGAATTAAGTTAATTTGAACTAACTAAAATTAGTTCGAATTAGTTAGTTCGAATTAACTAATTCAAACTAACTTTAGTAAGTGTAGACATAGCCTAGGAGTTTATCAAAGCATCCAGCACAGTTACTGAGTTACCCCAAATTATATTTTCCTCTGAGTCACTTTCTACCAGTCCCCTAACTCAGTAGTGCTCTATTCCCAGCCCTGGTTCAGACTGGGACCCGTACACCGCATCACAAGATCTGATTACATATGGAAATTAAGTATATGGGGTTTGAGAGAAGGAGGGGCAGTGCAAATATTTGTCAAGGCCTACTCCTCACTCTTCCTCCAGACCAGAGGTTCCCAACCCCTGGCCCGCGGGCCAAAAGTGGCCCACGGGGCTTTTTAAAATGGCCTGTGCTCAGCTGCCCAACCGCTGTGCTGGCTGGGAGCTGGGCCACAGCTGCTTGGTCCTGGCACACAGCTGGGAGCCCTGATGTGGCTGCCTGCCTCCCCTCCAGTCCTGGCCAGGGCTCCGGGAGCTGCGGATGTGGCCACGGGCCAGTGCGGCCCGGCTGGAGGGACATACTAGGGGGGGGAGTGCGGGCCAGCTGTGGAGTGTGCTGGCTGCTAGGGGTGGCTGCAGGCAGGCTACCTGACTGGGGGGCCCCCCGCTGGCAGTGGAGCGTGGCCACAGGCTGGGAGGGCTGTGGGGGGGTGTGTGGAAATGTGGGTTGCGCTGTTGCTGGAGCCCACATGCCTGCCCACAAACTGGCCCTGTTCATGGGGATGCAGCCCACCCTCCCGTTTAAAAAAACCCCCCTCATTTATTTTCAAATAGGGGGTAGCAGGAAGATTTTAATGGTTGACTTGAGTGGTGGCAAGCAAGTTGAGGGAGAAATGAGAGGTCTTTTTTCACTAACCGTTTTACCTCCAGCTGATTGAAGAAAACATATATATCAAATATATAGAATATAATTAAAATGTAAGTGTAGAATACATAGAATGCTATTTTTTCTAACATCACTAGTGGTTCTCAAGCTTTTGCGGGGCATGACATGCTTGGTGACATATTGTGACCCCACAGGACACACCAGCCCACCCACCCCAGGCTGAATCCAGCCATCTCCCTGGCTCTCCATGACACACTTACCACTGTGTGGCAACACAGTAGTGTGTCCTAACCCAGCCGGCGGTGGAGAACTGTTGAGTTAGACAATCAGTGAAATTCAGTTGTGTAGGATGTAATCAATGTGCATAATGTGGATGGTCTTTTTTATAAAAGCCTAATGGTTTTATGATTAACAAAAACATCTGTAGCACTGCAAATTAGCAGACCAATGCTATCAGATTTTTTATATATAAATTCTTGCAAGACTGGGGCCTAAATAAATATAATCAAATCTCGTGCTTCAGAGAATAAATTGATAATTTGAGAAGATCAGTTAGGATTTCTTCCCCAATTCATACTAACCTAGAGATTTGCCTAGTTACATTATGCTAGATGTTAGGGATTTAAGATTTGCAATAGTGCATCTGTCTCAAGGCATCCCAGTTCTGGTTAATACTTGATAGCTCAGAGAAAGAAAAAAAATGTAAACAAATTTTGATGCATCAGGTCAAATGTACAATAGTGTACATTTGCGGAAAAATGCTTCCTGATCATTGTGGTGGTGATTTTATACCTCAAAGCAGAAGACCTTATTACTCCTGTCTTCTACATAATTTATCATACAAAAATATTATTCTTGGCCTGAAAAATTATCTAGCTTCTTCTTAAATCCAACTCCAATATCTAACTTTCTGATCCCTCCTGGAAGCAATTTTCACAGGCAAATTACATGCTGTGCAAAAAGGTTTCTTTCTAATTTAGTTTTAAATTTTCCTGCCATTAATGTCACATTATGAGACAGCATAAAAAGGATTGATAATTTTTTCTATAATCTTCAACATTGTAAGTGGAATACCTCAGTTAAATCTCTTTAACTTTTCTTTTCCCATTGAAATAATCCCAATTTTTCCAATACCATATGTTGCCATAACTATAACCATCCTTCTTGCCCTTCTCGGGATCCTTTCAATTTCATGTGTCTCTTTCATAAAATGACGTGATGATAATAATAATTGCTATTAGTAATAGTAGAATACAGGCCCCAGTCAGGATGGGGTGGGAGGCTCATTTTGCTAGGTGCTGTACCAATACCTAATTAAAGGCAGTTCCTTTAAGAGTTTAAAATCTAAGGCCATGATCCATGTGGGTAAAATCAATAGGGATCCATGGAGGTTACTTTGGCTATGTCTACACTGGCAATTTAAGTCGACTTAAGGAGGCTTAAGTCGACTTAAATTAAGCCACATCCACACCAGGCTGTCATTAAGTTGACTTAAGAAATTCCTTAAGTTGACTTAATGAAAGCTTAAGTCGACTTTATAACTACCACTTATTAGGTTGACTTAAGCCTCCTTAGGTCGACCTAACCCTTTCTTAGGTCGACCTAACCCTAGTGTGGACGCATAAGTCCACTTTGTTAAGTCGACCTAAGGGCAGTTAGGTTGACTTAACAAAGTGGATTAAGTTGACTTAAAGTGTTGCCACTTGTTAAGTAGACTTTAATAAGGTCGATTTTAAGTTGACTTAAAGTCAACCTTATTAAAGTCAACTTAAAAAAAGTCGACTTTTCTAGTGTAGACATAGTAGACATCTTTCATTGTAATATAAACTGCATGGGTAAGGAACCAGCTTCTTGTTGTTTCTGTTCCAAATGGGTAGCCGTGTTAGTCTAGGTCAGCAAAACAAACAAGGAGCCCTGTGACAAATTTCAAAGGGGTAGCCGTGTTAATCTATTGTAGAAAGACAACAGAGTCCTGTGGCACTTTTAAAGACTATGCGATAAATAAATCTGTTAGTCTTTAAAAGTGCCACAGGACTCTGTTGTCTTGTGACAAATTTGTTAGTCTTTAAAAGTGCCACAGGACTCCTTGTTTGTTTTCTTGCTTCTATAGCACCCACCTCAAGAATTATGATATGTTCCACACAGTTTCCTATCCTTCTCACAATGTATCCAAACATCCCATTGATTTTCTAGCTGCTTTTGTACTTTGGAGAAACATCTTCATGGAGCTGTATCAGAACAGTTCTTAAGTCATGGTTCAAAATTCACTGATCGGGCAAAAGTTATAGGGGATTTGAGGGCATTGCAGTCCTTCAGTTCTGGCAAATAATATGACCTGATTTCACTCCTAGCTGCTGAATCCTTCTTCCATTTATTCCTTGTCTTAAAATTAGATTGCAGGTTGTTTAGGGCAGGGACTTTCTTCATGTGTATTTGTGCCAATAGGCAGAGATGATGCAGTGGGTGTGCATTGCATTACATTGCAGGGGGGGCACCACGGAGGTGTATGGGTTGGTAAGTTAATGTTGGAGAGAGGTGGTCAGGGATGTACCGTGGGGCAGTAGTGTGGGGTTTAGAAGGTGGGTGTGCAAGAACTGCAGTGAAGCAGCATGACATGTTGACAAGGGCGTGGAGGTCTGGGTGCTGCAGGGACTGGATATGTTATCAGGCAATGTGGATGGAGAGCATCATATAGACATTTAGGCACAATGGAGAGGCAGCATGGAGAAGTAATGGTGGAGTACAGGCTGGTGCTGTGGGAATGTATGGACATCATGGAGAGGCTGCATGGGGTGGGAATTATGGAGAAGACAGTATGAAGGACATGGGTGAGCATTATGGGGTGGGAGGGTGTATGGGTGAATGTTGCTGAGACTGAGGTTTGTGTGCTGTGGGTAGGCAACACAGCGGGTAGTGCATCGTGTCACAGCAGTGAGCGCAACAGGGAGGCAGCCTGGGAGCAAGGGAGTTGGCTCTGAAGGGAGGCATCATGTGAAGGGTTTGGGCAGATAGGGCAACAGCAAGGCAAGGCGGTGCGTGTTGTGCCCTGTTGCGCCAGTACAGAGGTGAGCAGCCTGGTGTAGAGGCCTGTGCTCCAGGGTGTCCGAGGCAACAAAAGTCCAACTGTGTGTGACATAAAGTTCTTTGTAAAATGGGGTGGGGTCTGTACCCTGTTGTCCCCTTGCTCTGGGTCTACGGCTGTGAGCACCCTGCGCAGGTGGCAGGCAACACAGATAGCGCAGAGGTGCCCAGCCAGCGCGGCTCCAGGAGCCAGCCCCCTGGGTCTCTTAGTAGGAGCCAGAGGGAAGGGACTAAGTCACACGTTCATTTACAGACATTTGCACCGTCTCCTCTGCCGGCCAGGAACCCCTTGGCAGCTCAGGCTCCGCTCCGCTCGGGTCGTTCCGGCAGCGCCTCGTGCCTTTCCGGGAGCGGCGCGAGGGGCGTGGCCGTGCGCGGTGACGCAGTACGCATGCCCCACCCCCATGGTCCCTGGAAAAGAGAAGAGAAAAAAAAACTTTTTTTTTTTAATTGAGGAATCAACAGCCGCCATCTTGTCGCGGAGCCGGAGTGCGGCGCGGGCGGGAGCGGGGCCGGGCCGGGCCGGGCCAGGGTAGCGGGGCCGCCCGCCGGGGCACGGGCAGCCGCACGGAGCGCCGCGGAGGGGCAGACGGGCTCGGCCAGCGGGGCAGCGCCAGCCGGGGGGGCGAGCCGGGA
>ML685907.1:1485699-1679548 GCA_007922175.1 Pelusios castaneus
GCGCTCATTGTCTGTTGTGCCGGCGGCGGCGCGGGGCGGACGGGGGGCGCGGGGCCGGCTGAGGGGCCCGGCCCGGTCCGGTGCGGGGCCGGGGCGAGCGCCCCGCTCGGAGGGGAGGGGACGGGCCGGGCGCGGAGGAGCGGGTGGGGGGGCGCTATGTTCCCTGAGTGACTGGCTGACTGAGCCGCCATCCGGGCACCTCCTCACTCCTCGGGGGGGCGGGGGAGCGGCCGGGAGGAGCGAGCCAGGCAGGGAGGGGGCGCCGGGCTCTCTCCCCACCCCGCGCCGGGCCCGAGCCCTCCTCCTGCGGCCTGCTGCGGCGGCGGCCCGGCCCGGGCATGGGGCAGCGGGGGCCGCCGCCGGCCGAGCACTGAGCGGCGCTGTTGCTCGGCCGATTCTCCCCGGGCGGCTGCCCGAGGCCGGGAGCGCAGGAGCCGGGCGGGCGGCGCGGGGCTGGGGCTGTGACCGGCGAGCCGGCTACCATGGCGGAGAACTTACTGGACGGGCCGCCCAACCCCAAGCGAGCCAAGCTTAACTCGCCGGGCTTCTCCGCCAGCGACAGCACAGGTGAGGGGCCGGGGGGGGCGTTTATCCAGGGCCCCGGGTCTTCAGGCGCGGTCCCTGCCTCGCCAACTGAGATCGGGTGAACGAGCCACCGGCAGCCCCTTGTTTTCCCCGGGGAGGGAGCAGGGGTCCCCGCCTTCCCTTCCCCGCTCTGCGAGCGGAGCAAGCCCTGCTGCCGGAGAGCCACAGCCTGCAGCTGCACTGCGGGACCCGATCTCTTGCAGCCCAGCTCCGGGGCCCCTGGGTCGGACCCCGACAGTGGGGCTCTCCAGCCCGTAACCACAGATCTTCAGTCAGCGAAGGGCTCTAGGGCGTAGCGAGACCTGACGGAAGCAAGAGGGTTTCTTCCAGCTTCACCTTGCGCTTGTTTGTGTCCTAGAAACAAGTATGAGTTAACGAGGGAGCCAAGTCGAACTTGAGCATTTCGGTGTTTTTCTCGAGCTGGGAAAGCATCTTCAAAGGCTTTTCGGTTTCTCAGATAAACGCGTGTTTAGCCAGTTTTATTCTTGGATAGCCTATGCACGTATAACTTTGTCAAGGCTGCCTGGTTACCCAGTGGGATGGAGTAGATCCTACCTATCCGTGATGAATTCGGTGTAAATGTGTTAATCGGCTCTTTAGAGAGAAGTAGGTGTTTTTCATTCACGGTAACCATTTTCGGGAGTTTTGGCTTTGGACAGTAGCTGTTTATTCAGAACATATAGTGCCTTTAAAACAAACAAACTGGGTCAGCGCATTTTATGGTCTGTCAAATTGTCTCACTTAAAGTATGAGTCTGTGCAGTGTTAACTTACTTTTTTGGGCACTGTTGTGTGTGCATCTAGTTTCATATTTGAAAATTCTAAATAAAAAACTGGGTTTGATAAATGACTTTCTCAGTCTGCTCTGAGCAATTTTCCTAAAAATGTCCATAATTTGTTAAACATTTAAGTTGTAGGGTATCTTGTGTATATATATGAAAACAGTCCCACTAGTCTTTGTAATTTTCACACATTAATGTAGTGTAAACTTGATAGCAGTATGTCTATAGCCACATTTTCTATTTGAGCCTTTCACGTAACAGGTGAAGAGAAGAGGATCATTTGAAATATAATGTGATTGTCCAAAAATTGGCACAAGAACTCTAGGTCTGGTGTAGTACTCATTTTAACTCCTTTTTGGAACTGATGGGAGTTGACAGTGAACGACAGTACAGGTATTGTGAAATGCACCATGTAAACTCAAAAAATTGAAGTAACTTTTTCTAATCTTTTTTAGATAGTCACTTTGGCTATACAATTATAGGCACAAATTTGAAACATTGTGATTTTTGAAGGTGATAATTATGGATGTGTTTTAATTTTAAAGAGAAACGATGTCCTGGTTTCACACATACTCATTGCATACGAGTAAACTCAGTGGAATCATTCTGGTTCCTAAAGTTAAAGCATGTGCAAAAGTATTTGCCAAGTTGGGGCCTTGGTCAGTAGAAGAATGACAGTGTCAGAACAACTACGGTGTCTGACAAATAAGTGTCTCAGTGGACATGATATCTAAAGTATCTTTAAAGATAAAAATTAAGATTAAAAAAAAGTTTCAGGTAGCGTTGGCTTTATCGATGTTCTTAAGTATGTTGAAAATGCTTTTTCCAAATTAATGTTTTTATATGTGTTACCACTGCTGCTGCTGCTACTTGTTGAAAGATCAGTGAAAGTATTTCTGTGAGAGATAATGGGCAATACAAATTGTTTTAATGTAAAATATTACTCAAAATTCTGAACTTAAAATGGGATCTACTTGCATATTGGTTTAATAACAAAGTTGTGTTGCAATCATGAAAGTTGCCTTTGACTAGTTGCACAGGTTGATAGATTTGAGCGATGTGCCTTCAAAAGCAGCAGGCTGTATGTATATTCTGCTCTTGAATGATGAGTAAGATCTCAGTCCTGCACACATTTGCAGATGTGCTTAATTTTACTATTGAGTAGTCCCACTGCAGGATTGACCTAAATGGTTAATGAAAATACTATTATTTATAGCTAAGTTCTTCTGTGTTTCCTTTATACAAAACAGTATGTGAATTAGTTAGTAGATTTAAGCAGCCCATTTTCTGTGAAAATATTACTTTTTAACTTCAGTCTTTCTAGTAAAAAACAGTTTTCATTGAGATCAGTAGTAGTAGAATTTTGGTTTCCTCCATTTATTCTAGGGTAATGTAAGAATTATTTGAGGCAAATCTTCTTTAGTATATTGTACTAACATTTGTGTGATGAAAATTAGTCTTGTGAACTCCTTTGTTGATGTAATAGTTCTGTACATTTTAAAATTACACATTGACATAGCATTTTATTAACAGTAGAAAATCAAGGTATATTGATAGAAATAATAGTGCATAAATTAGTGTATTAGTTGGATTACTAAAATGATTGTTTCTTACAAGCCATGCAGTCCACTGATCAAAGCACGTTACTACAAATGCAGCTAGCTGTCCCACTATTTGACAAGTTTCATCCATATAGCTAAGCTAATGAATAAAATTCCAAAAGGGTAGCCGTGTTAGTCTATTGTAGAAAGACAACAGAGTCTTGTGGCACTTTTAAAGACTAACAGATTTATTAATCGCATGAGCTTTCGTGGGAGAAAATCCCACTTTGTCAGACGCTTTGAAGCTTCAAAGCGTCTGACGAAGTGGGATTTTCTCTAATGAATAAAATATCCATGGGAAAGGATTTTTCTTTATCTGCCTAACTAGGAGGAAGGATCAGTATGTTTTGTTTCTGTATAATTATTTCTTTATTAAATAGTCAAAGACTTAAATGTTATTTCATCTCATTTATTTCATAACACCTAAGTTGCAAAGTCTTTATAAAAATATTTAATGTAAAAAGTAGGTTTATGGTAACTTGGCTATTGTGGTGTGTTAACTTTAATCTTTGTGTGCCATGATCATTTAGTATGTTGTCAGTAGTGACATTTTGGCGTGATGCTCAGTAAATCATCCAGATTTTTAAAATAACAGCTCTGAAACCAATGCATGCTATGCGGGCAGTGATGATATATCAATTAGCAGCATTTTATGTAAAGATGTAGCAAGTTGGGCATTTCTTAAGAAGTCTGAAGGAGCCAATATAATGTGGCTACTGTGATAGTTTTACTGTTGTATACTATGCTGCAAACAAGGAACTTCATTTATTTGTTAAATGCCTGGCAAACTTTTGATGCTATAGAAATGTATATTTTCAAGAAGTAAAAATTAATCTAATTCAATTTGTTTTATTTTATAATCTTTACATGTTTAAATGTTTATAACATTATTAATTTGCATGATTTAGGGACATTAGGATGACCGCTCTGATCAAGTGAGTTAAGCTGCAGTTTCAGCATTGAATTGCCTGGTGTTTTCTTACAGCTTCAAATGCTGTACTGATTGATAAATTAGCATGTCTGTTTCTGAAACATCAGTGCAAGTAATTGTGACAATTGATGAAGTCTTGTTGTAGTCTAGTGTGTAAGTTCTAAACATAAATGTTTCAGAAGAATTTTTAATTATTTAAAATAGAAAAAATTGATCTTGTGAATCAAACTGCATAAATTTAATCTATTAACTGTATTCTCCTACTTGTTTTTAACAACTAAAAATACTTTTAAGAAGTGAAACTCTTATTTTGATCTTGTTTGCTGCAGTCTATCCAAGAAATAAGTACACCTTTTTTAAAAAGTTAGTTTAATAAAAATCATGTAGCAAAGGCTCTGAAATGTTTACCTTTTATTTAAATTGAACCAGACTGTGAGTAAATATTCATGTACCTAATTGTGAATTCATATGACTTTGCAAAGTGGTTTAAACCCAGTCTCCTTTTGTGTGCCATGTGAATACTTATGTATATATACTTCAAAAGCATTAACTGTTACACAGTTAATAACATTTGCTTCTATGAAACTTGCTGTCTGTGTGCTCTAGTCTGCAAACACAAAAGGTCATTTGTGCATAACTCTTTTTCTTGGATTTACATTCATAAACATTCCCAGCAGCATTTAGCACATTTGAATTCAGCTGGGGAAAAAAATGTACAAAGAAGTACATTTCAGAGAAAAGGTACAGATGAAGAACGAATGCTTTGTATTGTGTTTTTAAATTGTTCTCTGGGATGTATTAGATTTATTTGCAGGACATTGCATTTCATTATCCTGAGAACTTTTGCTGTGGCACTTAAAGCATAAAATGTGGAAAAATACAGTTAATCTCTTGCAGGTATATTGTTCTTAAGACTGGCCAGGTGTGTGTATGGTAGTGAGGTATGGAGGAAGGAATCATGAAAGAAAGGAGACATGTTTAAATGGAAAAACAGAGTCCTGTGGCACTTTTTAAGACTAACAGATTTATTTATCTCATGAGTTTTCATGGGAGAATATCCCACTTTGTCAGATGCTTTGAAGATGGGAAACTTGCAGAATGGGAGGAAATTAAATGCAGGGAAGTGCAATTCAACTCAGTTGCCTTGAAGTTAAACAGGGACTACGAATTTTTTTCTCATTACAACAGGTGATTTGACTTCACCTTCATCTTTGTGCTGTTCCCCAGTCTTTGAATCCTAACATCTGTTTTAATTTGCTGTTCCAGCCTGACCTGATCCTATGTCATACAGTTCCTTGCATTTAATTTCCCCCCATTCTGTAAGTTTCCCATCTTCAAAGTGTCTGACAAAGTGGGATTTTCTTCCACGAAAGCTCATGCGATAAATAAATCTGTTAGTCTTTAAAAGTGCCCCAGGACTCTTTGTTTTTCTGCAGTAGACTAACACGGCTACCCATTTAGAACATATTTAAATGGTTTGAGCTGAGTTAATGATTTTATCATGTAAAAAGTATCTTTCCATGGACCTATAGAACTCAGTACCATAAAATGTAATTCAGACCAAAAACTTAGTAGGATTAAAAAATGGATTATGCAGTTGGATTTGAGCATGCAGAGTTGCACTAGATAGGATAAAAATATATAAATGAGAGAGAACTTGTGTGTTGGAATATAAGAAATACACACTAACAGCATGACATTAAGAAGAAAAATTCCCTTTTGCATTTTATTCCAAAATTATTCATTATGACATTTCTTGCACTGTCCTCTAAGCATGTGATGATGGCCTATGTCAAAGGTAGGAAACCAAATTGCATACAGGTCTGATCTTGCATGGAAAATGATATGGGAGTTATTTTGTGCTTTGCAATATTGATGTGTTGGTTTGTAATTCATTTTGGAATTGTATTTTGAATGTTTATTGCACTTGTGGCCAAAACTTTTATCAATGGATACATTTCATGGCTTTATAAATGTCAGGATAAATGCTGTCTTGTGCTGGAATTGGAGGAGAGACGTTGCCAATGTGCAATCCTCTGCAGAACATAGATAGGGAATCAAAATGGGGATTATGCAGAGGGCACACTTTGAAAACATCCTGACATTCAGCACGGGTGATGCCACATTTGGAGTATTGTGTCTGGTTTTGGGTACCCCACTGCAGAAGGGGTACAGGCAAATAGGAAAGAGTCCAGAGGAGGGCAACAAAAATGATTAGGGGCTGGAGCATGTGACTTATGAAAAGAGGCTATGGGAACTAGGCTTGTTTAGTTTACAGAAGAGAATATTAAGGGGGCATTTGATAGCAACCTTTAAATACCTGAAAGTGGGTTCCAGGGAGGATGGAGTTACGCTGTTCTTAGTGGTAGTAATTGACAGAACTAGGAGCAATGGTCTCATGTTGCAGTGAGGGAGGTCTAGGTTGAATATTAGGAAAATCTTTTTCACTAGGAGGGTAATGAAGCTCTAGAATGGGTCACATAGGGAGATGGAGGAATCTTCATCTGTAGTGATTTTTAAGGGCTGGTTTGATTAAATCTTGGCTGGAATGATATAGTTAGGATTGGTCCTGTTTTGAGTAGGAGGTTGGACTAGATGAATCCTGAGGTCTCTTCCAACTATAATTTTCTATGATTCTATAGCTGGTAGGATACATAATTCTTGGAGTTTTCTTTGTAAAGGTGATTCAGTTTCTATTTCCTCTGTAGTTTCCTCACTGCATTATAACTCTGTCTATAGCATCAGTCCCATCACATTGGTTGCTCTAGAAATATCAAACAGAATATTATGACTTCAGGTGAGGTGTAAGCAGCGAGAAGAGATGAACTATTAAACAATGATCTTGTTTGCATACCAGTATTGGTACCAATAAAATGTGGGAAAAGATGCATATGAAAATCTTGCTACATAAACAGAATTTTGCTTTTATGGAACATCAGTAGATCTCTAAAAATGGGACTTCAGAAAATCAAGTTATGACCCTGTACAGTGAAATAACTGTGGGATAGTTTAGTTCCAAATCTATGTTTCTTTACTTGGTTTACACTTTCAGAATTATTCTCTGAATCTTCTGTTTAACATGCATTACGTCTTGTTTTTCATTTGAAAAACTTAATTCACACACATTACGAGCATCATAGACTGTAAAAACAGTGTTGCAACGCAGAAGGGAGCTATCATCTTGATTATTACTGCAAATGATTAAATACTAAATTCTGAACCAGATGTGATTTATGCAGTTTCTCACTACTTCACTTCACCTGTTTTTTTGCCTTATTTTTTGCCACAGAAGAGAAAAATAAGTTCCTACACTAAAACTTAAACCATCTGGTAGTTATAATGTGTACTTTTAGTGCAATTATTTTCCTATATTTATATAATAAAATAATAGGTGTATAAGCGTGTTATCAAGAATGACCTGCAAAGAACTCCCAAAGTTAGTCTGATATAGCAAAATGAGCGGTTTTATCTGAGAGGTTAAAAAAAACAAAACAAAACCTTCTTATCTAATCCCCACCAATCACACAGGTAGAAATAATTTAGCTCTTATCTGTTGTTAAAAGCATACTTGATGCAACAGTTTGTGCAGCAGTCTTCTCTTGCACAGAGAGAAGGAAGTTAGAGGATCCTAGGTCAGGATGCATTCTTCTGCTGTATATAAGCAGGTATCTCATTATCTTAAAGAGAGGTCCTTATTCATGATAAATTGGTGTGTTTTTGTTTCCTATTAGTATCATTTCTGCTTTTGTGTACTCTGATGGGAAAAAGCTGTAGTTAATCCAAAACTTGGATTTTGTAAATACTGAATTTGAATCTATTTTGTGGTAGCAACAAAGTATTTTTCCCTAAATTTCAGAGATTCATTTCAAATATACAAAGATTCTGTGGGCAGCAGTACAGGATGAGAGCCACTTGAGGGACTGATCATCTGGATGGTGCTGACCAGCCTCAGTTCATTGACGTCAATGGGACTTGAGGCTACTTGGCTTCTTGCAGGATCAGGACCATATCGCTTTACACAGGGTTGGCTGTTATCATTTCATCATTATATGATATTGACGTAATTTAATGTAGCACCCTGAAACATTTCTTACAGTAAAGTGCATAAAATCACTGTTTCCAAGTCTACTGTAGCCCCAGTGTTCTTTTCCTTATGTATATTTGGTATATACTTAAGTGCTGTACACTTTTGTACGGGCTCTCAAAGCTAAATTGTCATGGGAATGAAAAGGTACCCTTCAGTGATTTAGAATTTAAAATAAAAATACATTGAGGCCACCTTTTATACAACATAAAGGAGCAATAAAAACATAAGTTTTGTTTCATTGTAAAAATTAACAGTGTATCTCAGTTTTGCTAATTTATAATGTTACTTAAAATTATCCTTTGTAATAGGTTACGGTAACAATGATTAAATTGCATGTAAATATATATATTGTATATTAATGTCAAAGAAGACACTTTGTGGGAGAGACTTTCAGAATATGTGCAACAAGAGTATAGTTGCATTAAACTGATGAACTTTTTTGGCTGAAGGAATATAAATCCCACACTTCTTTCAACTGAAAGAAGTGCTTTAGGAGCTTTTGTAATTCAAAAGGAGAGATGAGCACATAGACTTTTCAGCCCATTACTACCGCAAAAATAATTTGAAGCTAATTGAAAAACAAACACTAACTGTTGTGCTATGTGCCTGATGTTTGAGAATAATTTTACAGTAAGGGAGCACTACTGTTAAATAATTTCCTAGCAAGAGAACTTCCTCCCCTTGAGTTAGTAGCTGCTCGGTTTTCAGAGGTGGGTTGTGTCTCCTTTACTGCAGTACCTGGGGAAAGCAGAGTCTAAACTACGGGGACTCACCTGCTGACTTTCTATCCACATAGTTTGTGCATTCCATCCTTTTCTCAATAGGAGCCAGCTTTTCATTTTAAATTAAATTAATTTTCATTTAGAAGAACAGAATCAACTTAAATTGTGTGTGTGAAAATGTTTTATCTATTATTCCAACCAGGACTGAAAAAATGCATTCACTGACTTTTGATGAGACAGGAAGCTTTCCTACATGGCTGCCAAATTTTAAGATTTAACTTAAAAACACTGAAACTTGTGGGCTTTATGGTTGTGAAGATAATCTTCCAGACATGAACTTAGTATAACTAATGTAGTGTTGTCTCTCTGGTCTGTGGATGGATAGCTTCAATGTCTTTGTTGCTATTCTGAGCTTTTCCAAGCTGCAGCAAATAGAAAATCTGACATGTTTTTTGGCTGTAGATATTTAGAATCTAGTGGGCAGCCATGATGTGACAAAAATCACATCAGTTTTGATGCTGCTTTTGAAATATGGGCAATAGCTGAAGGACGGAGAGGATCTGAGTAGTGAAGGCGTGCTCTTTGGCAGCAGCTGAAGAAAAGAAGGGTTAGAGCTGTGGAGAATGCACACCACTTGGCAGCAAGGAGGCTCTTTGGTGTCAGAGGGAAGCACAGCAAATATGCAGCTTTTACCTTTCAGCTATTAGATAGTTTTTGTAGAGAATCCAAATGAGACATCTAACCAGAGGTTGATATGAAAGATGACTCCCTACCTCAAATATGAGTGCATGGCGAGCACCCTGATATTAATTTTGCTGCCAAATTCTTTCCAACAGCTTGAGTTAGGACAGTTGGTTTCTCACGTGGGCATTAGCCCCATATTTTATTGTTGCTTCTGGCTGTTAACTGTGAGTATTAAGGGGAGCCTGAGAGGAGACATGAGATAAGTTAGAAAATATACTAGAGACACGTTTTGGGAAGATGATAGTGTGAGATACAGAACACATAAGGAGAGAAGGAAAATATCCTGAAGACCATTCAGGAAAAGATATTCTGCCAGACATATGAGGCCAAAAGGGAAAGAAGATACGGAAAAAAGCAACAGATGTGCAGAAAGCTGGATTTAGAAAAATGGCTAAAGTTGACTGCCTTGTTAGAAAGTTTATACGCCAATTGTATTGGTTGCAGTGTGATCTCTGGGGTTAGTTTTACTTTGTATAATCAGTTCAATATTTGAGAAATCAGTCAATTTGTCCTTTGCTTGGGTTTTGAACATAGCAGCCAGGAACAGGGCAAAGTATTTTTAAAAATAGGAAAATGTGGTCATAAAACCAGATCTGCAGGAGGATTTGGAGCCCTGAACTATCTTTAACTTACATTTTGAGGTTAACTACATTTTGACTTGGCAGCGTCCTTTTTATCTCTGAACTTTTTCTCCACACAGTCCCAGTTTCACCCAAAGCTCTGAGGGCGATTCCTCCTGTCTGCGGAATTGCTGCCTGTTAGAAGAGAAAATAGCATGAAGGAAGACGAGACTGAAGTGCCACTAACAATTCTGGTCTCTCCAGTCTCTTCCATTCTCCTCCTTCTAAGTCCCCAGATAATTAAATAAAAGTCTTATTGTTTCCTTACAGGCATAAGCACACATAGGTCCTGAACACTTAACTGTTTAGAACAATTAAAATTTCATTCACAAAAATTTAGAGCTTATTTTAATATCTAAATTTTATAACAGGCGTATATATTATATTCATTTAAATGAATGAGTGCAAGAGATGGTCAAAGAAAAGGAACTAACTAAAAAAACATTGCTTTGATTTTTTTCCTGAAAAAAACACCTAGCTTTTCCACAGCAGAATTCAAACCTTTTCCAACTATTGAGGTATCCCTGGTTGGTGGATTTATTTTTAAAGACAGGGTAGAAATTACTGTATCCAAAGTACCATCGTCATGAAAATGGAATCTGGTAAGCCACAGCCTGCATAGCAGAGACAATGATTGGATAACTATGCAAACTTCTTTGCACTGGAACTTCAGAACACCTTTCTTGAACTGGGGAATAAGTGGAAAGACAGAATCTAGCTTTTTTCATTTCTGAACCAACATATTAATTACTCTAAAGAAATAAAACTGGTACCATGAAAATGTCCAATGAGACTATAGCCCCAGTTTGAGAAGTGCAGACCTAGATGTATGCAATGTCTTAATCTCTATCAAAGACTGTCTTTCCTCTTGCCCTACTGTTCCCTCAGTACAGCTGACTATATCCTATCTGTTTAGGATAGGAGACGCTAACCCTAAGAGATTTTTCCTTACCTCAGTTTCCTCCAACTAGTGTGTGCTTCTCCAGTCCTCCCTGGAGCCAAGGGTCTTTTATCTGTACTTTTTTAAACTGTACCTTTCTTGGGTTGTTGTTCTTAAGAGATGCTTGCTTGGATTTACCATAATTTTAGTATGGGTTAGCTTTGAGAATACCATATTTGCGATAGGAGTCAGTGAGACAGGAACCAATCTGTGCCACCTTCATGGTTGTTCTTGTGCTTCCAAATTACTAAGTTAAAGGCTGTCGTGGGGTGGAGGAAGAGGGAGAGTACTATTTCTGAAGAATCAGAAGCCTCTCTTTTTGTAACAAGGAAGGAACACTTTTTGTTCTCAGTAAGTATGGAAGGGAATAAACTTGAAAAATGAAACTGGAGTCTTTGTAAAAAGAGAGAGCAAACCTTACTGATTATTTGGGGTGGAGGGAAATAAGCTGTTCTGCAAACTCTGTAGCTAACTCCTTCTGGACTTTCGGTAGTTGGATTCTTTTCAATCTAATATGTAATGTGACATATCAGTACCTCAATTTGGTTACACAGATGACAAGAATGTTAATTTTCTGTTGACTTTCTCATAAAACAGGCCCAAATAATTAATTAAGCATTAACATGCAGTGACAGAAATGTGGCTGTTGTATTGTCTGGATATTTGATTTATCACTTTGCTGCTTTTTCTGACTAGATTACAATTTGAATTTTTAAAGTTTTGTTTTAACCAGTCTTTTTTTTTTTTTTTTTAATCTGAAAGCTGTTATACACTTAACTTTCAGGAAGTTTGATTAAAAAAAAAAGTCTTGAAGACTAAGTAGTTTGCTTTAGAAAGTGTTTGCATAATTTCTTTGTAGCTTAGGGTGTGTCTTCACTGAATATGCCACCGCTACACTGCTGTAGCAGATCAGTGTAGACACTATCTATGCCAGTGGGATGCGTTATCCTGCCAGAATAGGTAATCCACCTTCCTAAGAGGTGGTAGGATTCTTCTGGTGACCTAGCACTGTCTTCACTGCGTGGTAGGTCAGTACAGCCACATTTCTTAGGGATGTGGATTTTTCATATTCCTACGTTGATGTAAGTTTCCGGTGCATACCATCCCTTAGCCTAGAAAGATAGTTTCTTTATACAAGGTCTCCATTTGCAAAGAGAAGCTTAGTAGTAAGTAATTTAACCTAAATATCAGGTCCATGGTAGGCTACTATGGAGAACGTTAAATGTTGATAGCAATCACTGGTATTTCTTTGTTCCAGAGGGGTAGCCATTTTAGTCTATTGCAGAAAAACAGAGGCCTGTGACACTTTTAAAGACTAATAGATTTATTTATCGCATGAGCTTTTGTGGGGAAAAAAATCCCACTTCGTCAGACACTTTGACGAAGTGGGATTTTCTCATATGAAAGCTCATGTGATAAATAAATCTGTTGGTATTTCTTTGTGTTTATGTGCTCTAAATATAGGATGTTTTCTGTAGCCCACCTCCCCTCTGCTGCCCAAAGTCCTAGCAATACACAAGGGAGAGTAGCTCCAGTGCGGACACAGTAACTTGGGTGGGTTTTGCGGGGTGACTATTTACACCCAGGTAAGGCTAACTCAGGCGTTCAGACTTTGGATGCTGATCACCTAGAATGACTGACTGTGAGGACATTTTCTTCTTGGAGTCAGAACCACGAAGTTTTACTTCAGACTCTTGATAAATGCTGGAACACCTTTGATTGGAAAATGACAGACATCAGAGAAACTAACCAAAGAGTTTGAATGTAAGCAATTATGTTTGAGATTAGGGTGGTACGTTTTTTGTTTGTTTGTTTGTTTTGTTTGGGGGGGGGGTTGTGGGCTTCTAAAATGAGAATTGGATCACTTATTCAGTCATTATGGCAAGGAGTATATATTTTTTATAGCTACTGAGAATCTTTTGTTTTTATGCATTTGTAGAAAAGTGCATATGCACGCTTGTGTTCTGTTGCATTTTATTATAACTTATAGAATGGATCTTATGTTGATGGTTTTTTCTAGCGTACACAACACTGATTGAAATATAAAAACAGGAAACAGTCATTATCCTAATGGAAGTTGGATACTCACTGGATGTTTACACATTCACTGTGTTAAACTTTATGCTGCTTTTGTTTTTCTTATGTGCTTAATTTTGATTGTCACAAAGGCACAGACATTCCATTGCCTAGAATAGATTTGTCTCATTTTGCAGAGCATCAGAAATGGATAATTGTTTAGGTGTTCATAAGATACCTTCTGTTCCACTTCTTCATATCTTTTGTATTACGTTTACAAAAAATATTCTGGTCCTTATGGGGTGTGAATATTTGGTTCTCAGGCCTCCCAAAGAGCATGCCCAGTGATCAAGAAAGATGAAGCCTAGGGTACTTACATTGTGCTTACCATCTCTTGGTCTCGGGGCTTTGCAAGACATCATTATCTCCATCTTGTGAATGGAGAAACTGTAGATATGCACCGAGGCTGTACTGGTTTAGCTATGTTGCCCTTCTCCTGAAAGGTAAATGCAACTTATATTGGAAAAAGGAATTTTTTTCTGTCCCATGTAGGAATGCCACCTCCTCAAATGAAAGTAGTTGTGTTGATGGAAGCCACCTTCTGTCACCATTGTGGTGTGATGTGGAAAAGGCTGAAGTCCTCAATGCTTTTTTTACTTCAGTCTTCACAGGGAGGGTCAGCTCCCAGACTACTACGTGCAGAATGGGGAGAAGGAGAGCAGCCTTCGATGATGGAAGGTCAGGTTAGGGACTGCTTAAAGAAGTTGGATGTGCACAAGTCTTTGGGGCTAGATGAACTGCATCAGAGGGTGCTGAGGGAGTTGGCTGAAGTGATTGCAGAGCCGCTGACCATTATCTTTGAAAACTCGTGGCAAACGGGGGAGGTCCTGGAGGATTGGAAAAAGGCAAATATAGTACCTATCTTCAAGAAAGGGAAAAAGGAGGATCCGGGGAACTACAGACTAGTTGGCCTCACCTCAATCCCTGGAAAAATCATGGAGCAGGTCTTCAAAGAATCCATCCTGAAACATTTGGAGGAAAATTGAGTGATCAGGAACAGTCAGCATGGATTCACCAAGGGCAAATTGTGCCTGACCAATCTGATTGCCTTCTATGATGAGATGACTGGATTTGTGGATGCGGGAAGAGCTGTTGACGTGGTGTATCTTGACTTTAGCAAGGCTTTTAACATGGTTTCCCACAACATTCTCATTGGCAAGTTAAGGAACTATGGGTTGAACGTGTGGACCGTAAGGTGGATAGAAAACTGGCTAGATCATCAGGCTCAGCGGGTAGGAATCAATGGCTTGATGTCTAGTTGGCAACCAGTAATAAGTGGATTGCCCCAGGGGTCGTCCTGGGACTGGTTCTGTTCAACATCTTCATTAATGATGTGGATGATGGGATCGATTGCACGCTCTGTAAGTTTGTGGATGACACCAAACTGTGGGGAATGGTAGACACACTGGAGGGCAGAGACAGGATTCAGGGAGACCTAGACAAATTGGAGCATTGGGCCGAAAGAAACCTCATGAGGTTCAACAAGGACAAGTGCAAAGTCCTGCACTTAGGATGGAAAAGTCCCATGTACTGCTACAGGCTGGGGGCTAAGTAGCAGCACTATGGAAATGGACCTGGGGGTTATGGTGGACGGGAAGCTGGATATGAGTCAACCGTGTGCTCTTGTTGCCAAAAAGGCCAATGGCATATTGGGCTGCATCAATAGGAGCACTGCCAGCAGATCGAGGGATGTGATTATTCCCCTCTATTCGACACTGGTGAGGCTGCATCTAGAATACTGTGTCCGGTTTAGGGGTCCCCACTACAGAAAGGATGTGGACAAGTTAAAAAGAGTCCAGCGGAGGCCAACAAAAATGATTAGGGGGCTGGGGCACATGACTTATGAGGAAAGACTGAAGGAACTAGGCTTATTTAGTCTGCAGAAGAGAAGACTGAGGGGGGATTTGATAGCAACCTTCAACTACTTGAAGGGGTGCTCCAAAGAGGAGGGAGCTAGGCTGTTCTCAGTAGTAATAGAGGACAGAACAAGGAGCAGTGGTTTCAAGTTGCAGGTGGGGCAGTCAAGGATGGATATTAGGAAAAACTTTCTCACTAGGAGGGTGGTGAAGCACTGGAATGGGTTACCTAGGAAGGTGGTGGAATCTCCATCTTTGGAGATATTTAAGGTCTAGTTAGGCAATACCCTGGCTGGGATGATTTAGTGGGAATGGTCCTGCTTTTAGCATAGGGTTGGACTAGATGACCTCATGAGTTCCTTCCAATTCTATGATTCTGTGATCTACACTGGGGAAAATGTTGACGCAGCTATGTTGGTCAGTGATATAGTTTCTTCACTCCCTTGATAGACATAAGTATGTTTATGTTTTATTTAAATGTAGAGGAGGCCTGAGTTACGGAAAAGTTATTAGCCTAAATCTTACAAATTTGGGTGCCTATAGATACATTAAAGCCTATATGTAGGCACCTAAGTAAGTGGGAATTGCAGGTGCTCAGCACTGTTAAAATCTAGGTCATTGATTTCGTTCTTTAAATATAAATTGGAGTGTCTAGCTTTTTGGCAGCCAAATATAGAAATTTTGGCCCCACTGACTTGCCGAAGGCTGTGATTGGTGGCATTGACTATTTCCTTTTTTCCTATTGTATTTCAGATCAAATGACAGTAAAAGCCAAAACAGCATCTTTTGTCTGTCTTCATTTCCTTCTGTTTTTCATCTCCCTTTTATTTCTGTTTTTATTCTTCAAGTGTGTAGCATTAACAAGTTTATTAGCAGGGCTTAAACACAAAAAAACTAGGCTTCCTTGGCATTTGGGAAGCTTGTCTGGGCAAGTGCCATTATCCTCCTCACCACCTACATTTTCATTTAAAAAAAATTTTTCTTATAGCCTTTATGATTGTGATGGTAAGCTTCAAAAATGGCCAGGTGTAAACTGCTGTGTTGTTGTCTTCCTATGTCTGCAGACAGATGGCTTCATTAGAATTGGGAAAAGTACAGAAAAAGGGCAACAAAAATGACTGAGTATAGAATAGCTTCTATATGAGGATTGGATTAAAAAGTCTGCGAATGTTCAGCTTAGAAAAATTAAGAGGGATTATGATAGAAGTCTACAAGATCATTACTGATGTGGAGAAAGTGAATGAGGAAGTATTATTTACCCTGTCATATAACATATGAAGCAGTGGTCACCAAAGGCAGCAGGTTTAAAGGAAACAAAAAGTACTCTTTCATATAATGCACTGTCAACCTTTGGAACTCATTTTCAGTGGATTTCATGAAGGCCAAAATTGTGATGGTGTTCAAAACAATTAGATAAGTTCACAAAGGATAGGGCAATTAGTGGTAGTTAGCCAAGATGGTCAGGATGCAACCTCATTCTCTGGGTGTCCCTAAACCTAGAAATTGGGACTGAATGACGGGATGGATCACTTGATAATAGCCCTGTTTTGTTCATTTCTTCTTAAACATCTGACATTAGCCTTTTTAGAGGAGGACAGGACACTGGGGTGGATGGACCATTGGTGTGACCCAGTATGGCCATTCTGTCCATTACTATTAAGAGCTTGACTAAGCTTCAGCAGAATATAAATTGGCTAGAGTTTTGTCAGTTTTGCTATTGTGGATAAGAGTCTGAATAGCAGTAGTGAAAACTGACTATCAGCAATTTATCTTTGCTGCTTGGGAAAGAAATGAAGGTAAATGTAACAGTTGTTCACTGGGGTAGGTGGGGAATGGAGATGGTTTGGAAGGGTGTGATGGAATAAGTTAGAAAAGAGAAATGTAAAGAAATCTTGGGGGGGACGGACAACAATGTAAAGAGGCAGAATGGTGTAGAGGAGAAATATAAAGAGGTCATGTAACGGAGAGAAGGAAAGGATGAAATGGGAACTGAAGAAAACAGTTTAAGTATACTATGACACAGGGATGTGAAACATGCAGTCTGCGAACTGCACTCTTCCATCCAGCCCATGATTGTGCTCCATGGGGCCACACAGTCAGAGAGCGAGAGCGATCTTGCATACCCAGCACTCTGCAGTGCCATGAGAGTGTCAGGTCTTGCGACATCACGGAGCTCTGGGTATGTGAGCCTGCATTCCACGAGACCACAGTCTCCCTAACAGAGAGAAAGAGTGGTCTCATGAAGCGCAGTTTCACGTACACAGCACTCTGCAAGACCGCAAGAGTGCCATAGTATTTCGATTTATGGTAGGTATGGCCTACTTGAAGTACATTTAAGTCAAATCTGGCCCACCATTGCAAATGAATTTGACACTCTTGATTTATAGGAAAAAATACTTAACTTCTTTTACAAGTTTAACAAATTCAGTTTAGTAAGGTAGGCTTGAAACAAAAATCAGCTAAATAGCAGGTTGACAATATTATAGTTAGAATATACGATAGCATTCAGGAGTTCTACATATTTATTTCCTTATTACTACTTTCAGAGCATTCAGCTGAGATCTAAGACTCAGTTAGACCCTTTTTAAGGGCTTGTGACATCAAAAACCTTAGTGATCTTTCTCCCTGGTTGGCCTGAAACATGTTCCTGAGAATTTAGTTGTCCCCAAGATAATTATGTAAGAGGTTAACATCACCCCCTTTTTTTTTTTTGCCAGAGTAGTTGAACTGCGTGCATGTTCAGCTGAACAAATAAGGAGTCCTTGTGGCATTTTTAAAGACTAACACATGTATTTATTGCATGAGCTTTCATGGGAGAAAATCCCACTTCATCAGATGCTTAGATGGGGAACAGGATGTTGATTTGCATCTTGACACCTGTATTTAATATTTGGGTCTAGGTTTGAAATATTGGACCCTTATAATTACAGATGTAAAATTAGCATATATTTCACTAGAAATTAAAGCTTTTGTAATTGACAAATTTAATTTTATATTGAATCAGTTACATACTAAAAATAGTATTCTGTAGTACCCATCTATTATGGTATGCAACAGACCATTTAATGAATTCCAAGGTGCCCTGAAACCAGAGTTAGAAAACCACAAGGGAATCTACCTTGTAATCAGATGGCTTTTTGGACCCTCGTGTCAGGGTAAGAACTCTTCTAAGGACTTGAGGATTTTAAATTTGGTTATTCATCAGGAAAATATGCTGATGACACACAAGATTGGCAGAGTGGTTAATGAGGACCTGGCAGTCATTCAAGTGATCGAGATTGCTTGTCAAGCTGGACCCATTCAAAAAATGTTTTAATATAGTCAAAATTGTGCCTCTAGGAACAATATATGGGCTATACCTTCTGATGGGGGACATATCTTAGAAAGCAGTGACTCTGTAAAGGATTTGGGGGTCATAGAGGGCAAGCAACTGAACATGATTTCCCAGCGCAGTGCTGTGGCAAAAAAAGCTAATATGTAAACATTAGAGGAGAGAGGAGGAGCAGGGAGATGATTTTACCTCTCTATATAGCATTGCTGAGACAATACTGAAATATGGATGTAGTTCTAGGTGTCCATGCTTTCAAAGGGATGCTGAAAAACTGGAGAGGATATTCAAGAGAGCCACCAAAACGACATGAGGGCTTTCGTACATGTCTTTCAGTCAGAGCTATAAAGATCTCAGGCTTTTTAGTGTATTAAAAAGATTGGGAGGTGAGTTGATCATAGAGCGTAAGTACCGTGGTGGGGGGTGGGGGTGGAAATACCAAGTACTAACAGGTTCTTGACTCTAGCAGAGTAATAGCTGGAAGCAAAAGCCAGGCAGATGTTAATTAGAAGTAAGGCACATGTTTTTTAACAGTGTGTCTCATTAACTATTGGAACAGATTACTAAGAAAAGTGATGGAATCCTTTGTCTCTTGATCTCTTCAAACCAGGACTGGATATCTTTCTGGAAGATGTGTATTAGCCAAACAAACCCAAGTTATTAGGCTTAGTACATTGAGTAACTTTGAAATTTAATAGCCTGTGATCTATGGGAGGTTCAAATAGATGATCTAATGGTTCCTTCTGGTCCTAAACTCTGTGATCCGTTAGAATGATTGCCTCGTTTTCTTTTGTAACCCGAATTAGTTATACAAGTTTTGTTCTAGAACAGTTATTTTCAACCTTTTTTTGATTTGTGGACCCCTAAAAGTTTTCAAATGAAAGTGCTGACCCCTTTGGGGATCTTGTCTGAGGACTACAGATTGAAAACCACTGTTCTAATATGAATTATGTGCCTCTCCCTTGAAGACAAACTGCTGATGTAATGGATACATATGACCTGTGCTAATGTTTCGTTGCATTAAAACCTGTCTGTTAACATTCATAACTAATAGTGTTGGGAGGGGGGCGTTTTGTAAATGGGTGTGTGCAGAAAGCAGGGTGGTAATCTGGGGAAGAGTTACAGTTAAGATTGTAGTGTGTGGTGGTGGTAAGTGGGTGGAGGAATAGAGGGTGTGTACTGTTACTCTTTGATGTCCTTTTTCACTTCCTTTTGGGATTGTTAGTTGTGTAGCGACCTTATTTACTGCATAATGAATTTTCTTTTGTCTATAAATAGGCCTTTGGCATAGGCCTATTTTTAATGCAGATAGTATTATAATGTGCATAGACATCAAAGTGGTTTATTTTAAAACTTACAAGTATCTAGAACTGTGTATAGGCCCTTAAATAATAAATCAAGATATGTAAATTAAAATGATGAGGAAATGCACTTTCAAGTGGCAAAGATGTATCTTTTAGCTATTAGTAATTTGACACTTATATAAAGCCAACTGTTCATTTATTCAAAATGCTCAAATTAGTACATGACTGAGTTTATTAATTTAAAATATAACTGTGGTTAATATTAATATGAAGTGGTTGAATAATGAAAGCCCTCTTCTGATTGTGAAATCATTCTTAAAGCAAGATGGAAGTTGTTTTACAGTTTGACATTTGGCGGGTCATCACTGTTTATCATGACATATATAATATGGTCACTATCAGCAGATAAGTTCTTACAGCCATTTAAATAAAAACCTGAAGTAGTGTTCATTTTTTAAAGAGTTGCCATGTTAACATTGGAAGATGCTGCTCTTCTGTATGACATTTTTGGCATCATTCATCCTTCACATACCATAGATAATGGTGGAAAAACATTGGTGTGTGCTTTTTTGAAAAGGCATGATTTAGTTTTAAATTAGGACATAATCTTTTATGAAATTGGGGTTCTTAATCTGAGAGCTCTATTGTAAAACAGTGCTGTGTTCAGAATCTGTGAGGTGGAACAATATTTATTTTGTACTGTATTTCATTGCCTGACTGTAGAAGTGGCAATTGTTGGGATTTTGGTTTTTTTTGGTTAGTTATATTAAGAAATGAGTTTCTTGCTAGGGAGACTTGAATAAAGGGAAGATTTATACAAAGAGCAGTTTAGTTTCAGTTATTCAGAGTCAGCAGGGAACAAGATATATGTTTGAGTAAATCAACATTGTTAAACCTGTTTTCTTTTAGTTGATGCTATCCTGATTTCATAACTGTTTCTGCCCCTCCCCCCCAAATCCCAATAATTTAAGATATATCTGTATATTAATTAGAGTGCTTCCCACTTAATCTGCCTTAGTCTGTCGCTTCCCATACATTTCAGTGCAGTGCACTTCCCTTATAAAAACAACCTATAATTCCTTGTGCATCTGTAGTCCCTTTTTTCTTATGGTGGTATATGTGGATATTAATGTATATTAATCTAGTAAAATAAAGCATGCAGTCTTGGATTTGTGTTAACACATCAGTGTCTCTTGTTATGATTAAAATACAGCTATACAGATAAATAGACTGAAGTCACTTTGCCTGTTCTGTGAATTTGGTGTCTTATATAAATTTTTGTTTAACTTGTAGATTTTGGATCTCTGTTTGACTTGGAAAACGATCTTCCTGATGAACTGATCCCCAATGGAGAGTTAAGCCTTTTAAACAGCAGTGGGAACCTTGTTCCAGATGCAGCTTCCAAACACAAACAACTTTCTGAGCTTCTGAGGGGAGGCAGTGGCTCTACTCTAAATCCTGGAATTGGAAATGTGAACTCAAATAGCCCTGTCCAGCAAGGAGTTGGTGGCCAAGTCCAAGGGCAGCCAAACAGTGCTAACATTAGTAATTTGGGTGCTATGGGGAAGAGCACTTTAAACCAGGGTGACTCTTCTGCTTCAGGCCTGGCTAAGCAGGCAGCCAGCACCTCTGGACCTAACACACCTGCATCACAAGCACTGAACTCTCAAGCACAAAAACAAGTGGGAATGGTGACAAGCAGCCCTACAACATCACAGACTGGACCTGGGATATGTATGAGTGCTAATTTCAGTCAGACACACCAGGGCCTTCTCAACAATAACTCTGGCCACAGTTTAATGAATCAGCCTCAGCAAGGACAAGGGCGGGTCATGAATGGATCTCCTGGGGCAGCTGGAAGAGGAAGGGAAGCAGGAATGCAATATTCTACGCCTGCCATGCAAGGGAATGCAGGCAGTGTGCTGGCAGAGACTTTAACCCAAGTATCACCACAGATGGCTGGTCACACAGGCCTGAATGCAGCGCAATCAGGAGCAATGACAAAAGTATGTACCTAAACTTGATAAATTCTATGTCTAAATGCATATTTTGGGGTAGCTGAGAAATGGATTTTAGTAACTAATAGAAATTCATGTGCCTTGTAAGTATTTTTTTTCCAGTTATTAGGTGTAAACTAGATATCCCTAGTTCATCTAAAACTAAGATACTAGATTTTTTTTGTAGTAATGATCAATCAGTGATTTTAAAAAAAAATTCTGATTCACTTATAGCGTATTGCATTCCATTGGGTATAGTAAGAAAAATAAGATGAAAAAATATGCTTTGTGGTCTCTGCACTTATCAGTTTCAGGCAGTAGAATGTTCTAAAAATTAGACAAAGCAGTGCTTCTCATTGTATCATCATAAATGTCTGTTTAGAATCTTTGAGGAATGCTGAAATTAGGACAAAATCTTACTAGTACATTATGGGAAGAGAACAATTTAGTGGTCCAAAAAAGGAAAAAAGTGAACATTTCTGTACAGACAGAAAAAGTGTATATTTAATTTAAAGTTATGCAGATTTAGTACTGAGAAAAGGTGCTATACTGATAGGCTTGACATTATATATCTGTTTACAGAAAAATTCGAGAATCAGCAGAGGCAATGCAAACTTCTCCACATTTCCGTGCCACTGTGCCCTCATGGAAGTCTTTGGCTTCTGTGCTTAAAGACAGTTACCAATTAGCAGAATTAAAATGATGGTTTTTGTGATACAGACACTTGTCTATCAGAGGACTATAAGAAATCAGAGACAGTACAAGTGTGAGACAATTTCAAGGTAGCTGTGTCAGTCTAGTTCAGTAAAACAAACAAGGAGTTCTGTGGCACTTTTAAAGACTAACAGATTTATTTATTACATGAGCTTTTGTGTGAGAAAAATCCCACTTTATCAGATGCTTGAAGATGGAGAACTTACAGAATGGGAGGAAAATAAATGCAGGAAAGTGTAAGTTCTCTATCTTCAAGCATCTGACAAAGTGGGATTTTCTCCCACAAAAGCTCATGCAATAAATTTGTTGGTCTTTAAAAGTGCCACAAGGCTCCTTGTTTCTTTTACAAGTTTGTGAGTGAATTACAAGCCACTCATTTATAGGTTCTTTTCTTTCTCTCCCCATGAGCAGAATCAGTTTATTTTGCATTTAGTGATCTGGTGTGTCACAAATAACACTGCCGGTTGGGTGGCGGGGTGAAGTAATGTTTCACAAGTTAAGCAAAACTGCTATTGTGAGATTCTCCTTTCATGTTGGAATCTCAGGAGCCCACTTTTGTATTTTGTTGCTGCTGTTACAATGTGGAGATATTGGGAAAGTGTGTTGTGCTAGTATTGCAGGCTGAAATCTCGATTAGCTAGTGAATGTTGAAAAGGACATAGGTTCAGTTGCAATTTCCATTCAATTTTTTACAGTTTTGCTGAAACTGGCTCTTTGGTGGCATTAGATTAAATTCTCAAAATGGGGAGAAGGGAAGAGCAGTTATCTGTGTGAAGTCTGTTGCCAGTCACTTTACTCCCTCAACAGCTGAGCGCACACAGCTTTCCATTAAGGAGTTTCTATGGACTCTGCATGAACGTTGGAGACTATTTTAGTATCAGTCATGGCTGCAGTGTGTCCATTTTGTTGGTTGCTTGCTTACAAAAGTTGGGGCACAAATTCTTTCCTTCCCTATTGAGGGATGATTTGTTCATCTCCTATGTTTACTCATTTTGTCCTGAACATAGACAGAACAGGAAGGTGGAACACAGTGGATAAGAAGGACAATCAGGTATGCGAATTTATCTGACTATGAGTGGAACTTCTTGTCAGTTAAGAAGGATCCCCTCCAAAACGTCAATTAACTAGTGCCAGGAATGATTAGGGAAAGCATTTTGCCTTACCCATTGAAAAAGAACAAAAAAGGAGATATGCTTCTTAATTTTAAAATTGACCCATATTTTGTCATTACGAAGTGTCCATATAATATGCTTTTGTTTAGTTTTTTAGAAGATAATGGAAGTAGTTCTCTGATGTTGTTGAAGGGGATTTCCTTTATTTTAAGGAAGGGAGGCTTGAGCATCTAAAAAGGTTGGCAGCATATTGTCATGTACTTTGTGGAGAGAGTGGTTGCTTCAGTCACAGGGAAAGTGGTTATTCAGAAGTAACTAGAGAAAGGGGTAGTTGGTGATTATCTTGTACTAGATTTGTTTTTCTCTGAAATGTGTGGGGATGGAATGAAAATACCAAATTTGGCTTATTTCCATTTTAAAAAAAGTAACCTATTGGAATAGGTTTCCTTAGCTTTGCACAGCTATGTGTTAAGTAGGCTATAACTCACTTGAATGCATTTAGGGTGAAATGGACCCTGGGGCAGAGGTCCTTACTTGGACCGTCTGCCCTGAAGTGAATTTTACCTGTTTTGACTATGGATCACTTATCAAGCTGAATGGAGATCATGTGACTTCTGTGTTTTATTCCGTGATGCTGTTTTGTTTAATTTTTTTTAAAGAAAATTTCAGTGGCAGACTTTTCAAACACTCAGGAAAGCAAGTTCTCTGTTGGCGGAGACTACAATTTGTGACCCTGATTTGGCAATGAGGTGAAGTCTAAATTGAGTACATGGAAGAGGGTGGCTTGTTTTGTGAAATAAAAAGAAGGCTGAAAGGGGTTATGACTGTTCTGGATGAATACTTTAGGGGGTAAATACTAGGGAGGGTGAAGAGCTACCGGTATTTAAGATAAAGGACAGTGTTGGTATAAGAACAAATGGGTATAAATTGGCCATGAACAAATTCAGACTGGAAATTAGGAGGAGGCCATCAGAGGGGTGAGGTTCTAGAATAGCCTGCTAGTAAGAATTGTGGGGGCAAACAACTTGATTAGTTTTAAGAAGAGCTGGACAAATTGAATGCAATTGTATGATAGGATTGCTTGTGATGTAAGTGGTCGGGGTTCAACAGCCCCAGGACCGCTTCTGGTTTATGTCTTGTGTTCCTATAACTTCACGCATTAGGGTTTCAGCTGGACACCGGTAAGGGCCAGGAAGAGATCATCTCCCCCCCCCCCCCAAAAAAAAAAAAAAAAGTATTCTGTGTTTTGGGTTTTTAACCCCATCCTCTGGTGACTTTGGAGAGGTGAGCCAGGGCTCTGAGGTGACACTGAGCCTTTCCTTTCTGATGCTTGGCTGGCTGATTCTTACATACTAAGAGTCTGACTGGTTGCAGTAAGTGGGATTAGGATGGAATTTTCCCCAGGACCGATCAACAGTAATCTTGTGGAAATGGTTGTTTTCCTCTGCAGAATGTGGGTGCTGGTCACTTGCCAGGGTTATTGGGGTATATCTCAATTGTTTCACTGCTGTTGTGGGGGGCCCTTGGGTGCTAGTGTATCTTGATCCCTTGGAGGCTTTGGTCCCTCCTATGGCACATAATAGTGTAGCCTCCTGTGAGCTGTAAGACTTTGATCCGATTTTGGTTGTTAGATTTCATGTGTGGGTGCTGAGTGGTATAGGTGGGCTTTGTTGTATGGTAGGTCAGATTAAATGATACTGTGGTCCCTTCTTTCCATAAACTCTGTGAAAAAGATCTGGACCTAATTGTGCTTTAGTTATTAGAAAACCAAAGCAAATGTTAGGTTGCATAAGAAAATGGAAAATGCTGAAAATATTTGTTTTATTTTACATAAATTAGCAACATGCTTTCACCTAGAATGTTGTGTTCAGTTCTGATCTACCAATCTTAAATAGTCAAGTTCCAAAGGGGTAGCCGTGTTAGTCTATTGCAGAAAAACAACAGAGTCCTGTGGCACTTTTAAAGACTAACAAATGTATTTAGTGCATGAGCTTTCATGGGAGAAAATCCCACTTCGTCAGACGCTTTGAAGATGGGAAATTTACAGAATGGGAGGAAATTATAGGTTACAGCGGAAAGTGAATTCAGAGTTGCATGCATTAGAGGTACAGAAACATTTCCAGTTGGAGATCAAAAAGATTGGCTCTATTAGCTGCAGAGGACATGAAAAAGAAAAGACATGATAAAAGTGAATAAAACAATGTTCCATAGAAGGTAGATCAGGCACTACAACTTACCCTGGAGGGGAGAGGGGGGGAGGAGAACTAGGAAAACTACAGCAAAATTTAAAATTGAAAAAAGGAATTTCATGCATTGCACAACTAGCTTGTGGAGCTCATTTGCCACTTGATGTGACAGATTATATTTTAATTAGCCTTCTTCTTTATTAACCCCATTTTAGTCTTCATTTGCTCATTTATTAAGACAATAAAACATACTAAATTATTTGTGCATCCTGAGCACACTAATTTAGAACTGATCTTCAAATGATTATGAATCTATACATTCCATTGTAGGTATGTGTGTGCCCAGTGCAATCGAGCTGGAGATTTTGCCAGTGGTACCGCGAGGTTGCAGATGTGCTCCTTCCCTCATGCACAGAGCAGGGGACATGAAAGGGACCTGGGCACTGTTTCCCTCTTGGTTTCTTCTTACCCCATGTGTTAGAGGTTGGAGATCCCCATCACTTTTGAATCTTAGTTAGCCAGTTTAGAAAGAGAGAGTCTTATTTAGTGTATAGTTATAGTTCAGTTAATACAGTTACAATTTTAGTTAATTGGTGGTAGTTTGGGGATTTTTTTTTTTGCTATGCAGTAATCCCCTGGATTTAAACCATGTGCCACTTGCAAGGCTGTTACCACTAGCTCTGATAGACATGATTGTTACCTAGTTTGTTTTAATGAGGGACAAGTGCTGTACCTGTCTCCGTTCCCCATGAGAATGAAAAAACAGAAGGATTTCTTCCTCAACATTCATATTCTTGAAAAAATGATGTTCCCTTTTAGGGCAAGACCCTTGATTAGGAGAAAGCAGAGTTCCTATATGAGGGGTGCCACTCTGGCTGTCTCTGCTTTGAAGCCTCTTTCAGGTGAGGATTGTAGATAGTTTTCCCCTCCTGCAGCTTCCTCAAAACATTCAAAACTTTCAGAGGCTGATAGGCCACGCTCCTTATCTCCACAAAAATTGTTCTTTGGTGCAGGCTTGCAGTCTCATTGTAAGTGCCGCACTCACCAGCACAATCTGAGATGGCCCTGTCAATAGGTCTCCGGTGGGGCTGTTAAGATTGGTGCCTTCTCTTTTACAGGAGACATCTTTGATTCTAGCACCAACAGTTCCAGCACAGTGGCTGCAAACTTACTTCCTACTTTTGATGCCACAAGTCTTTCTTATGGCAAGTGACTTGGGCCTCCTTTTGTCAAGGCTCCTCTCTGCTACATCATAGAAACTGGAAGGAACCATGAGTGGTCATCGAGTCCAGTCCCCTGCACTCATAGCAGGAAGATCTATCCTCTTAAGCCATTGTCCAACTTCAGGTGCAGCTGCCTTGGCTCTTAAGCACCTGCATCTTCAATATAGTCCATGTCGGCACCATCAACTCACCTTTCAGCATTCTGGCCATCTCTTCCGTTTCCAGTGATGCTGGCAAATACTTCATCTATGTTGGTAACTTTGGGGCAACACCATGCATTTTCTGTGCCCAGGTTTCCTCCAACACCCACTGGACTTGCTTCTCTATTTGCTGAGGAGAGTCAGATTTTCTCCTTGTTAGACTCAGACCATGATAGACCTTTATGCCCAAGGTCTTTCAGCTTTCCATACATAACTCTCTTTAGGGATATGCAGTCCATGGAGCAGGACCAGTCTTACAGAGATGCCCTGGTATTGTACCCTTCATTATGGGCACTGCAACTGGCCATGTTGCTGCCCTTGCCTGTATCAGCCTATTGGACTGCTCGATGTCCCTTCCACGAGCAAGTCACTTTTTCCAGTTCCTGGGGCTATTAATGAAGGATCTGCGGAACCATAAATTCCACTTTTTGGAGTCCACAGACCAAGGAGTCTCAGCAGAGGTACCCCTAGATATTTTCACATTTCGTCTCCCTCTTCAGACAACGCCTTCTTGCTGGAGTTGACTTCTCCTGAGGATTTTAAAAGTCTTAAAACCTCATGAGGTGGGTGGCTGCTTCTCTAGGAGTAAAGGAGCAAGATAATGTCCTGCAGACTCCTGCTCCAGGGAAGGTTGGCCTTCCTATTAACAAAGCTCTGATGGAAGCTGCTAAGATCCTTTGGTAGATGCTAGCTTCAGTCCCACTCTGCCAAATGTTTTCTTTTTGCATCTCTTTGTATCTTAGTTTTTAAAAAGACTCATTCATATATGTCCTCTTGTCTCTGATCTAGTAACCTTATGAGACCTGAATTTAATTTTGTCCTGTTAATGGGTTTTCCTTTAGAGCAGTGGTTTTCAGACTTTTTTTCTTGGGACCCAGCTCCAGACCCCTCAGCCATGTGGTGGCCCCTCCACTGGAAAAAAAAAGGGGGGGCTGCTGCCTGAAAATACAGTGGCAGCCATGGCGGGGGGAGGAGGAAAGGGGGTTGAGGTCCCCAGGTGCACCAGGTCAAAAGAAGCATAGACCACTTGTTTCTGTGGCATCACTGGAGACCCCCGCCCCAGGTACCATGGAAAGGAGCTGCTCTGGGGGGTTTCTTTGGGCTGGGGCGGGGCTCCCCAGACACACTATGGAAAAAAGACACCTAGAGTGACCCCTCTCCCTGACATGTCTGGAAAGAAGCTGCCCCAAGCGGCCGCTTTCCTGGGCTGGCCTGTGGACAGGTCCCCAGGCATGTCTCGGAGAGAAGCTGCAAGAGCAGCCCGTCTACGCAGTGTGCATGGGAACTGGGTAACAGGACCAGGAAATTTGAAAGGACCCCAGTCCACCGCTACCGAGCACACCAGGGCTGCCAGTGTCCTTTTAAATTTCTGCCACTGCTACCAGCCCTCCCTGAACAGGGCTGGGGAAGAAGTCCCAGCTCAACCCTGGCTCAGGGGAGAAGCCTCTGCCCCGAAGCAGTGCCCACAGTGCTTGGGGCAATGCTAGTGGGGCTCTGGGAAGCCACCCCCCTCCCAGAGCACCTTTGGCCAGGCATAGGGAGCCCAGAGCAGTGCCAGCTGACCAGGGAGTATGAACAACCACCCCCGGCCCCCCCCCCCCCCCCGGGGCAACTCTGGCCAGCCAGGGAGCTCAGGGCAGCCACCCCTGCCTCAGAGCAGAGCAGCGCTGGACAGCCAGCCAGAGAGCAGTACCAGCTTACTGAGGCTGCCCTGGAGCAGCGCCGGCCAGCCGAGGAGCACGGGGCAGCTGCTCCCCACCCAGATGCAGTGCCAGCCTAGGAGCGTGAGCAGTGCTGGCTGAGTGGGGAGCCCCCAGAGCAGCACCAGCCAGCTGGGGAATGCAGGGCTGCAGCCACCCTGCCCCGGAGCTGCACAAGCCAGGCAAGGCGCAGTGCCGGTTGGGGAACATGGGCAGTGCTTCCTGGGTGGGAAGCCCAGAGCAGCACCGGCTGACTGATGGGGGAGCGTGTGGCAGCAGCCACCCCGAGCCACACTAGCTGGCTGGGGAGCTCGGGATAGTGCTGGCCGGGTGGGGAGTGTGGGACAGTTGCCGTGATCTAGTATCTGCAGGTCTGCGACCGAAACTTGGACAGCCACTGCTTTAGAGCATCTTCCTTATCATTACTGTCAATGAAAATATTTCTGATAGCAATTGTATCTGCGAGATGGATGTCGCAGCGCCACGCACTGTTACTTCTCTCTCCTACCTCGTGCAACATTTCACAAAGACAAGGTTTCTCTTAGGCATAAAGCAGGCCTCGACATATGTGCTGTGCACTTAGGGGCCTGCACAAAAACTGAGGCATTGAGGTGTGCGGCACTGAAGGGACTCCCCCGCCACTTCTTTCAGTGGCAGGCCCCACGCCTCAGCCCCCGACACTTGGCGGCGCATGGTATGCAAGTGTCTTTCCCTCACTCTGCCACCAAAGAAAGCAGCAGCTGGAGGTGCTTTCGGTGGCAGTGGGGAGGTGGTGATGCTGAAACTTGTTAGCACTGCCGACTGGTTTTTTTAGGTGCGGGGGTGTTCACCTCCCTGGCTACGGCTGTGCAGCTAGGTGTCGGGGGTTAAATCCTGGGTGCCATAGTGACCTGGCACCTGGGATTTGTTGAGCCCAGGCATAAAGTTAGAGTCTGGCCAAGGTTATATATGTATACCATATCAGTTAGAGTAGACCATTCCTTTTGTGGTATGTGTTCTGAAATCTTGTTTCAGTGAAGTCCATACTTTGGATGTTGGAGGGCTCTATCCATTTGGACCGCAGAAATCTTTTAGGTTATCTTCTAGACTCCTTTGTTGAAAGAAGTAAAGGGAAACCATTTATAGCCCCGTTTATATATTGCTGCGTTTCTGACTTTATCAAGCTCTGTTATAATCTAGCAAAAGTTGTTACTCCTCTTACAATAACAGTTTATTTTTTGATGGCATGTTCCTCTTCATCAGCCGCCTTGAGTAACATGTTGACATGGACATTTGCAAGGCAGCAACGCGTTCATTGGTTCATAACTTCTCCAGACACTCAAGCTTTTGGGGCAATGCCAGTTTTGGCAAATCAGTGTTACACTCTTGCTTCATATAATCCAAAATCTCACCAACTGTAAAGGACCTGCTGGTGAGTAATCTACATAATCATTTGACTGATTAAAAATGGTTAATTTCTTGTTCAGTAGCTGTTGTTGAGATTGCTCTGAACACATGCAGTCCACAAATGTCTGGCCATCTCCACTAGTCCAGATGTTAGATGGCTGCATGAAGGAACAGAGAGGGAGGCAGCAGCCATGCCTGCTTCTTTGTGCTTAAGGAGGGTAGGGTGCATGTGCCAACTTGTGGTACTACTGGTAAAAGTCTCCAATTTGGGTGCATTGGGCATATAGCCACCTACAGTGGAATGGATTTGTGCACAATACATCTCAGAGAGCAGTTACTATGCAGGTAAGTAACTGTTTCTTGTACATTAGCGTTTATCTTCACAAAGAGCACCCTCAGTTGCTTTTAATTTTGAGGGCCTTTCAGGATTGGTCTCCTGCTGTGGCCTTCTCACTGGGGTCAGTCACAGTAGTTCATCTCATCTCAGTGGGACTTTTGTTGTGTTTTTTGTTTTTCCTGTGGTTTTTCTCTTAATGAGGGGAAATTTAGGAAAGACAGAAGGTGCCTCTGTTTTTACACTAAGGCTTGTTCTAAAGAGAAGTTGAATTAACATTTACATGAGCTAGATCAGTGTGCTCTTTGGATCAACACACATCCTATCTGTCCAGGGTAATGTGTCCTGGATTCTGGAGGATAAAGTTGGGCTTTTTAGTTAGGACTAGAAAGGCACATGGTGAGTAGCAGGCTTCCAGGCCTTTGAGAAAATATATTTTCATGCTCTCACCATTTCTTAGCTATTCAAAGGATATTGTAGAAGAGCAACAAAAATATCTAAGCAGTTACACTGAGGGCAAGCATGAGCAAGATGCACAGAGTCTGGGCTAGCAGTCAACGTACTTGATGAGCATCAAGAGTTAATATTTAGATATGACTAGAGCTAATGTGTTGAATATCAGGAAAAATTTCCTTGCATTGAGCTCTATTAAGGTGGGAGATGCTCTCCCAAGTGAAGTGGTTGGGAAGCAATGTCACTTGGACCACTTTAAAACTAGATTAAGCAAAATCTCTATGGAATGAACTAGATTAACTCTGGCATCTGACAAAGTGGGACTTTGCTCACGAAAGCTCATGGGGAAAAATAAATTTGTTAGTCTTTAAAGTGCCACAAGACTATTCTTTTGTTTAGATTTAGTGTTCTTTTAGTAGTGTCCCTATAGATTCTCCATGGTAGGTATGTCTATGCTCCTGCACCTCTAATCCAAGAGTTTAGGTATCAATGTCCATTCCAGCTATCAGTGTCCACACATGCCCTCTTCTTCCCTCATGGTCTGCCTCAAGGCTATCTAGTGCTCTGCAGTTGAGCTCCCCCCCTCCCCCCCCCCCACAGATCCTTCTCAGCTGCCTTTAAGCCTTGAACAGAGCAAGAAGTAGTCCCTTCTTGGGGTTAAGTGTTTAGTTAGAAGTAATAGTTGCTCTTAGAATTTTCTCTTTAGTCATTTTTCATTTAACTTTTTTCATATTTCCAACCCTTGTTCAGAGGGGATCACCCCTCTCAGGCACATTTAGTAGTCTGAAGTTTCATTTTTCAGTTCTTTAAAACAGGCCTCAACAAATCAATATTTCTGGTCACCATGGCATCCAGTTTTAGTAGCCTGTTGCCTAGCTCCACTGCAGAAATGTAATGGAGGAGTACCCTCTGGCAGCCAAAAGTAAAATTGCTGACGCCTACCTGTGAGCCAGTTTTGTCCACCCCTGCTTTAAAAAAAAAAAAAAAAAAAAAAAAAACCGAACAATTTTTTTCATATGTCCCTGCCTTTTGGGGGTGGTTGACCCAAGAGGGCATGCCTGTTTCCCCTGGTTTCAAGAGGTGCCTCTCCTACAATGAGACTATCCCAATAACAGACAGACACTCTCATTGTGTCTGATGCCTGCAGGGAGACATTCCGCATTTCATCACAAGATGGTAGATACTCTACACACTTTTTCCAGAATTGCCTTTCTTCCATTTTGGATCCTGGCGAGTTCATCTGGCAGATGCTTGCTTCTGTTGCACCGATATGCTAAAGAGCACACAAACATTAGTCAGGAATCACCTGCAACTTCTTGGACACGTGGTGGCATGCACTTTTGTGACTCCACAATCCTGGTTGTTCATGAGATGCTTGCAGATGTGGCTTAGATCTCTACTTCCCTAACAGAAATGGGCTAAACAAGCCACTGTTAATGCCCTGCATAGTCAAAAACTCCTTGGATTGGTGGAAGCAGCCTTCCATTGATCATGCAGGTATTCCATTCATATAACCTCCGCTAACACTGACCCTAACAGATGCCTCCCTGATAGTCTGGGGAGCTGATCTAAAGGACCATAAAGTTCAAGGCAAGTGGTCTCCCTTGGAAGTGGTCCTCCCTATCAGTCTCTTGGAACTAAGAGCCATCAGAAATGCCTGCACACATATTCTCCCATTCCTTAGGAATATTCATACAAAAGTCATGACAGACAAGATAGCCTGCATGTTTTTTATACATTGCCAGGTGGGTACCAGATCACCCTCACTTTGTGCAGAAGCAGTAAAACTTTGGAATTGGTGCACCTGCCACAATATGCTCATTTCAGCTGTATACTTGCTAGGGATATTGAATGTGACAGCCAACAGGCTGTCAGAGCTTCTTCCACCATCACAAATGGGAAGCAAACCCTGCGGTGCTTCATAATGTATTCGACCTATGGGGGACCCTGATAATAGACTTTTTGCTATTTACCAGAACAAGAAATGTCCCTGCTCTTGCTCCAGGGCCAGATTGGGAGACGCCCTTATCTTCCCATGGGTCAGACCTCATGTACACCTTTCCCCCATTTCTTCTGTTGTCCAAGGTCCTGTTAAAAACATGGAGTGGTAAGACGAAAGTTATACTCATTATCCTCTGCTGGCCGAGACAGGTTTAGTACCCCACCAGGTGCAGTTGTCAGTATGTCTTTCCTTGCCAAAGGAAACTCAGCAGTCACATCAGATACTAGCAAGTCTTGTGTGTGGTGGGCAATTTTACATCTAAATACACTAAAGATAAGAAAATTGATGGAATAGTTATTGTTCAGATGTCCAATGGATTCCGTAAAATGAGTTGGAGAAATAAAGGTAGACTTGGTTATTGGTTAGTAAATTGAGTTAACCAAGGAAGGGTCTTTATATAAGCAATCCTCATATTTACAGCCAAACAGACAAGGAATCCTGTGGCACTTTTAAAAACTAACACATTTATTTATTGCATGAGCTTTCGTGGGAGAAAATCTCACTTCATCAGAAAGTGTCTGACAAAGTGGGATTTTGTCCCATGAAAGCTCATGCAATAAATAAATGTTAGTCTTTAAAAGTGCCACAGGACTCCTTGTTTGTTTGGCTGACCTAGGCTAACATGGCTACCCCTTTGGAACTCGTATTTACAGAATGCTCTTTGCACCTCCTTAGAACTTATTGTGGTTCTACTGGTGGCTTAAAACGGGGCTCATTGCTTGGATGTAAAGGGGCTACTTCTGTTAAACTGTTTTCAGCTGTTGCATGGGCCTACTTTCTCCTGCCCCTGCATAGTTTTGGTGTTTAGTGTTGTTTTTTGAGCAGGACCTGGCTTTACTTACCCAATTTCTCCTGATGGCTTTATGATAAGATGGTTGAATGTCTTCAAGATCCAAGTAACAGATTAATCAATCTCAGGGTAGGCACACATGCCGGGGTTAGCTGACCCCTGTTCTGTGATCTGTATCTCTATCCAGAATACCATTGAGGAAAAGTTTAGCTGTTAGGTAGATTCTGAACCTAATTTTGTTTCTTAAAGCAGCTTCTTTAAACTGATTTAAATTTAGAAATACTACTTCTGAGGATTTCAACAAAATACATAAAATCCTGTCCACATTTTTTGAGTGGCTTTCATCGCACTCCCTCAAACTCTCAACTAGTGGTCTAGTTGCTATTTTCTGCAAGTTTTACAGAGAGACTATTTTCCTCAAAATGGTACTGAATTTGAGCTCCAGGGTAATGTCTTTTTAACTGAAGTAAAACTGCTGTTTCTGTCAGGTTTTTTTAAAGATATTCTTTTAAAGATATTTGTAAAGATATTTTTCCCAGTAAAGTCCCAGTACGGGATGCCTTTTTGGTTTAGTCAGACGAGTGTTTGGGCTCAATACACTGGAGTAGCTGGTTGAAATTCTGTGGGTTGGTCTTAAAATCTGTGAATCTGTGAACCAGCACTGTCACCCTTCTGATCTTGTTCGTTTATTTTTGTCCTCAATAACTACCTGAGGAAGCTGACAAAGATTGTACCAAAAATCTTACTTTTAAAAAAAAAAATATACCCCATTACAGTCCTAAAAATACAAATATCCTGAAAACTCCAAGAAAAATATTGCCCAGTTCACTTCAATAGAACCCTGATTTGGCTTTGTCAGTCACTAGAAACACACATGTGGTGACAGTTAAGTTTTCCAGTGTAACATGCCAGATCTAGATACACATTGCTTTAACAGATGAGATGTTTGGATGAAGAATCCTGAGTTGCAGCAGAAGCAAATTTTCATGGGTTTTTCCCCTTCTTTGTATGGTTTTTTTTGGGGGGGGGGGCCCTGGGGCATTTCTCAGTCTGAGATCAAAATTGGTCTAAAGGTTAAGAAAGAGAAATGTAATGTGATTAGATTTGTGTTCTCTGTATCAATTCAGAATAATTCTACCCCTTATTTATTTGTAAGACTTACAGTAAGCTAATTCAGTTTTAAGTCATGGTGATTAAAAATCAATTTCATATTAAAAAAATTTAAATTAATTTACATTAAATACACTTTTTACATAAACCTGTTGAAAATTACATTTGAAATCAACAGCATGTTAAGTCCTAAATTTAGTATAACTTATTAAAATCATGTATATAAATACTGCTTCATGAAAAAACCCTCTTCAGATTTTGAGTTAAAGGATCCTACTTTTTTGTATGTATATACTCTGTTTCTGTTGTGCACAAAAGCTTGCGCTTTAATTTTAGTTTAATTTAGCTAACAGGTGCAGACAATATTTTCTTTATTTGAACTGTTTTTGTTCCAAGTTGAGAAAGTGATTAATAGTTGAAAAATCAGGAAAGTTTTTCCTCTTCAATTCTGTGATTAAAAATCAAGTGAGACAGGATGAGATCTACTAATTCTAAAAACATAAAGGATATACTGCCAGATTTTCATAAGTATTTAGGCACCAAAATACCTTTGAAAATCTGGCACATAATAATCAAACCAGTCCTGCATTTCACTACTATCTTCAGTTAATGCTTGCTTTGTTTAATAAATCAATTTTAAATGCAAAACATGTTTTAAATAGAAAATAACTTATGAATCCAACATGTTTAAGGTAGTTTATTTAAAATGGTGCTATTCTGCATTTTAATTGATTCCAAATTTTTGTCCAAATATGCTTGATACTATATTAGAGTTTTTAAATAATCATCATTCTTAAATGCAGCAGCTACCATTTTCTAACAAATGGATGTGCTGAGATATAAAATTGCTTAAATGAATGTGGCTATCAATTGCTTAAATGAATGTGGTTCCTGGCTATCAAAAATACCAAATGTAGTGAAAAGGTTGTATTTAGCTGCAGATCAACATGTTTCATTGGTTATTGCAGCCAATAAGTGTGAACCTTTCTTTAGGGGGTGGAAAATGGAAATACATATGCTAAATGAAATTAAAATAAGTTAAATAATTAAAGGTTTCCTGTTTGCTGACTTAAATCATGATTATGTTGGCGATCGCTTCAGTATAAATCAGTTCAGCCTGTGATGTATGTGTTCAATTTTGTTGGATTTTGAAATTTTTACTCTTTAGTACGTATTATAGTGGGGGAAAGAGTTTCTAAGACTGGCCTGAAAGAAAGGGGAGCTCTACGCGAGAGAATAACAAAATTCACTAAAATTGTGTGGTTAATCAGTGTCTACTAAGGAGAAATAACCAATCCACCCTTTTAAAATTAGTGTATTGAGAGGTAGAAATAGAATTCATTTACATTTTATTTACTCCTTTTGGTAAATAGGGTGTAGACAATAATACACCAATATTTTTATAAGAAAATGTCATGTAACTGCAAATTCAGCTGCTGATGGTGATTTGACTTCATATACTAATTTTAGGCAAACTAGAGAAATGTGGGTAAGAATGAATTGTTCTGAGGATCAAGAAGCCTCTGATACCCTGTAAGAGGAAAACATTCTAACTGAAAATTGTAATTATAGTGTTTGTCTTGTGTGTCTTAAGGATTGTCCAGTACAGAACACTGTTGATGCAGAAATACAGTATGTTCCCTGGCTAAGCAGCTTTCCCAATTAGATGGTGTCTTGCCAGGTAACAGATTTAAACCTAGTAGCACTCAATGATTGCTGCTTATTGTGGAAACAACTTTAGGTGATCTTGTTTCCTTGTTCTTTTGTAAGTTCCATTCATCTGTTGGTATTGTTTGATCCTCCGGTATCTTCCAGTCCATGTATATCTGTGATACCCTGAATTGCTTTATCATTGACTTCTTGTTTATTTGCTTCTGCTGCTCCAGTTATGGCTATATCTTCACTGTATGTTACGAGAGAGGTAATCAGTCATGGAGCAGGTTAACCTGTGGTAGCCTAACTTGCAGTAGTGCAACCACTAAGCAGTGGGTTCATTGCTGCTGTACAAGTATCTTGTTTTTTTTCTGGTAGGAATTGCGTATTATGCAGTGCTTCTTAACTGCCTCAGTATCCCCACACCAAGCTGGGTGTGAAGCTGGAGAAACTGCAGAGTGCAACCAGCAAGGTGAGCAGAGGCAGGTTGATAGTTAGCTTTCAGTTAAGGGGCTTATGCAAAAGGATTGGAGGACCATCCCATCTGATCTGTTGTACATCTTCATTGAAATTAGCTCAGCTTAGTAAAATGTGCTAACATCTACTACAAGATCTGCCCTATAGCTAAGGGAGTAGAGGCTACTATGTCATGTGGTGCTCATAGAGGAGTGTGCAAACAAGGAGCATGTTAAGGACAAAATCCATGGTTGAGCCTGAGTTTAAATCTCCTGTGATGACAAACCCTGTGTGTATGGGCCTGCCCAGACTGGGTGTCTCAGCTCACTCTACTTCTGTCAGTAATAAGGAGCAGGCCAGTTCCTGCCCCAGTGCAAACAGTACCTCTTCTCAATAGGGCAGTCTAATAACTTCATAGGTTTGCAGAAACTCTGTAGCGCTCTACTTAGTATTCTGTTTTCAGTTAATCTTTAACTCTTATTCATTGGGGTGAAAGTCAAATTGGAGCATCCTCTTTAAGTTTGTACCGTAGTAAAGTATTTTTATGTACTTGCATGCAGAATTTAAACATTCAGAAGAAACACATAAGACATCAGAATTCCTTGGGTTATTTTGTAATAGAGCTAAAACATTTTAAAGTGCAATTCTACTCTGAAAAGTCACATAAGAATAAGTTCTTACTCCACAGATCTCTTTCCTGTAGGTACTAATTAGAAAAATGAGTTTTTACTACTATTTTGGCTGTTACTCTTTTGGGAGCCAACATAACTGAGAAATGGTGAGCTGGATCTGCAACAGAATTGTTTACTGAATTCCAGTTACTTTTGTGCATGCCCACTGAATACAGCAGTGGTGGTAACTGAGGACATAATTTGAATGTAATAGTTTGCACAGGTGTGTCTAAGTACAGCTGGCTTGCATAATATTTATTAGAAGTGATGCCTGAGTGAGAATAAACCTTGTTGACTGAGTCTAGATTGATTTTGCAGGGCTGGCAGTTTGCAAACCTATCTTGTTCCTTGTAAACTGGGCACACTTAATCTGGAAGACGGATAGTAAACCAAAAACGACCTTTTTAGAGTCTCTTTCAGAGTAGGCCTGCAGTTAAAATGGTAATCTACTGGAGTGTAATATAGTGTAATAGTGTAATATGAATCATTCACAAGTGAGAATTTTGTCATTAATTGTGAATTGATTAGGATTGTTACTATGTTTTTGTAATATTTTTGCACCGTTATCACAGTATGAATATAAATGATACCATCTAGTATATTTGTACTTATGGCAGAGGATATTTAGAAGTTAAACTTGTATCTATTAATATTGAATTTCAACTGTTGATATTAATATGGTAAGTAACCTTTTAGTATAAATCTTTTGAAGTGCTGTAATCCTAGATAATTAATACATACGGCAGATGTGTAGTTTTGATTTTCAGGCTAACCAGTCAGTATCCCTGAATACTTTTCTGCTGCTGGTCTGCTTCTCATTTTGTTACATTTTTTTTTTAGTTTTATGAATCAGATGCTGAGGAGGAACATATAACAACGTAAAAATAATTATTAGAACATAGGAAGTGCCTGGGTAGCTGAATGTCAGAAACAAGTAGTTTTGTCATAATAAGTTTTCTAATAAAATACAAGTTCCAAAGGGGGAGCTTTGTTAGTCTAGGTCAGTCAAACAGGGAGTCCTGTGGCACTTTTAAAGACTAACAAATTTATTTATCTCATGAGCTTTCATGGGAGAAAATCCCACTTCATCAGATGAAAGCGTCTGATGAAGTGGGATTTTCTCCCACGAAAGCTCATGCTGTAAATAAATTTGTTAGTCTTTAAAAGTACCACAGGACTTCTTTGTTTTCATAAAATAGTTATTTCATTTTAAATTGTTACACAGTCGAACTTCTATTGCCAAGACTTTTTAGCATCTTGAAAGATTTCTGCTTGCTCAAATTGTTTTGTTTCTGGTGGCTGGCAACAAAGTGTGAAACTGTACAGAATGCTGTGATTAGAAGCAGGTTTGAAGAGATGTCCAAGGCAGCCAACATTGTCTATAGGTTGAATGCTAGTGGCTCAGTTCCTTGGAAAGCAAAAATATTTGAAAATAGAATTAAGTTTCAAAACCACCGTGTATGGAGTGCTACAGCAGAGTTGACTAAAAAATGGGGCTGTGTGTGGGCTAGAGAGAGGAGTAGCTTCAACAGAAATGTTGACAACTTCGAAAGTCCCATCTACACTTTAAAAGTCTTGTTTCTGTCTTTCAAATTTTTGGTGGGACTAATTTTGTGGATTTAATTTGAATTTTTATTAAAAAAATTAGAAAATGTTCCCACTTTGAAAATAACGCCATGTATCTAAGATGACTAGTCAGAGGTTACATACTGACAAAATGAAAACAGAATAAATACTTGTCAGAACATCCAGTTGGCTAAATTTTCATTTTAAAATTTGTGGGTTTTTAATAGGAAAAAATAGATTAAAATAAAATTCTGAGCAGGAACAGTTTACAGTAGCATAATGGGTTGATTTTTTTTTTTTTTTTTTTTTACTGTGACACATAAGATAAAGTTTAAATGGTAAAACTTTAATGGACCTTCTCTTCCCCCTCCCTCTAAAGAAGTAATAGAATCACAGAAACTGGAAGGGACCATGAGAGGTCGAGTCCAGTCTCCTGCACTCCAAGTACCATCTTAAACCATCCCTGACAGGTGCTTGTCTAACCTGCTCTTAAAAACTTCCAATGATGGAGATTCCACAACTTCCTTGGGCAACTTATTCCAGTGGTTAATTACCCTGACAGTTAAGAATTTTTTCCTAATATCCAACTTCAAACCTAACTTGCTGTAATTTAGGCCTATTGCTTCTTGTCCTTTCATCAGCGGTTAAGGAGAACAATTTTTCTCTCTCCTCCTTACAACAACCTTTTAGGCACTAGAAAACTATTATCATGTCCCCTCTGTCTCCTCTTTTCCAGACTAAACAAACCCAGCTCTTTTAATCTTCCCTCATAAGTCAAGTGTTCCAGACTTTTAATCATTCTTGTTGCTCTTCTCTGGACTTTCTCCAATTTTTCCACATCTTTCCTGAAATGAGGCACCCAGACCTGGATACGATATGCCAGTGGAGGCCTAATCAGCGTGGAATAGTACAATACTCCTGGTAATACATCCCAGAATGATGTTTGCTCTTTTTTCCCCCCCCAACAGTGTTACACTGTTGACTCATAGCTTGGAATCAACTATGATATCCAGATCCCTTTCCACTGTACTCCTTCCTAGGCAGTCATTGCCCATTTTGTATGCATGCCATGGATTGTTCTCTCCTAAGTGGAGTACTTTGCATTTGTCTTTTATTGAATTTAATCCTATTTACCCCAGACCAATTCACCTGTTTGTCCAAATCATTTTGAATTTTGATCCTATTCTCCAAAGCACTTAGAACCCCTCCCAGCTTGGTATCATCCACAGACTACTTTATAAGTGTATTCTCTATGCCATCATCTAAATCATTGGTGAAAATATTGAACAGAACCGGGTTCTCCGAGCAGAACGGCTTCTAAGCACCGTATTCCTTGCCCAGACAGAGGGAGGCTGAGGGAGCAGTCATGGGCTGACTCTGAGGCACCCAATCCAAAGAAAGCCATGGCACAACACAACACAAAACTAAACACTTAGACAGGCTTACAGCTACCTATGCCCTCAATCAGTGTGCCTCTGGCCCACCCACTCCACCAGATTTGTTGAACTCACTCTGGCTGGATCTGAGCCTCGTATACTGGGTAGAGTGTCACTGCTAACACCTACTGGCAGAATAAGACTCATATACTCGAAGGTCAGAAGGGACCAGTATGATCATCTAGTCTGACCTCCTGCACAATGCAGGCTGTAAAATTTTACACCCATTCCTGCAATAAGTCTCTAACCTATGACTGAGTTATTAAAGTCCTCAAATCATGATTTAAAGACTTTAAGTTATAGAGAATCCACCAGCAAGTGAGCCATTCCCAATGCTACAGAGGAAGGTGAAAAACCCCCAGAGCCCTAGCCAATTTGCACCGGGGGAAAAATTCCTTCCCGACCCCAAATATGGTGATCTGTTTAACCCCAAGCATGTGGGCAAGTCTCACCAGCTAGTCACCCAAGCAAGAATTCTCTGTAATGACTCAGAACCCACTCCATCCACTCTCCCTTCCTAGGCCACTGGCATATCCACCACCAGTAGTCAAAGATCAGTCAATTAACAAACTAGGCCGTCCCATCATACCATCCCCTCCATAAATTTATCAAGCTCAGTTTTGAAGGCACTTACGTTTTTTCCCCCACAGCTCTCCTTGGAAGGCTATTCCAGAACTTTACTCCATTGATGGTTAGAAACCTGCATCTAATTTCAAGCCTAAATTTCCTGATGGACAGTTCGTAACCATTTGTTCTTGTGTCCACATTGGTGCTGTACTCAAATAATTCCTATCCCTCTGATGTATTTATGGAGACCAATCAACCTTTTTTTGGTTAGGCTAAATAAGCCAAGCTCCTTAAGTTTCCTCTCATAAGGCAGGTTTTCCATTCTGCAGATCATCTTTGTAGCCCTTCTCTGCACCTGTTCCAGTTTGAATTCATCTTTTTTTGAGCATGGGGGACCAGAATTGCACACACTATTCCAGATGAGGTCTCACCAGTGCCTTGTATAATGGCACTAACACCTCCCTATCTCTACTCGAGATACCTTTTCTCATGCATCTTAGGACCGCATTAGCTTTTTTTCATGGCCACATTGCATTGGCAGTTCATAGTCATCCTGTGATCAACCAGTACTCCCAGGTCCTTCTCCTCCTCCGTCCCTTCCAACTGATGCGTCCCCAACTTATAGGAAAGATTTTTGGTTTTTGTCCGTAATGTATGACCTTGCGCTTCCTGTTATTAAATTCCATCGTATTCCTAATACTCCAGTTTACAAGGTCATCCAGATCTTTCTGTATGATATCCAGATCCTTCTCTGTATTGACAGCATCTCCCAACTTGGAGTAAAGTTCTGGAATAGCCTTCCAAGGAGAGCTGTGGGGGAAAAAACTAAATTAGCAAATTCCCACTTTTTGTGTCAAGGTCAGTAACAAAAGGGTTAAAGAAGACTGATCTCAAGACCAATCCCCGAGGGACTCCACTGGTAACCTCCCTCCACCTTGATAGTTCACCCATCAGTATGACCCGCTGCAGCCTCACCTTACTATATTCATATTAATCCCCATCTTTTGTAACTTAACTAATAATTCCCTATGTGGAACAATATAAAATGTCTTGCTGAAATCTAAGTAAATTATGTCCACCGCATTCCCCTTATCCAAAAACATTTGTTATCCTCTCAAAAAGAACAGGTTGATCTGGCATGATCTAGCTTTTTGTAAACCCATGTTGTATTTTATCCCAGTTACCATTAACCTCAATATCCTTAAGTATAGAATCATAGAATCTTACGGTTGGAAGGGACCTCATGAGGTCATCTGGTCAACCCCCTACTAAAAGCAGGACTACTCCCACTAAATTATCCCAGCCAGGGTTTTGTCTAACTGGGCCTTAAATGTTTCCAAAGATGGAAACCTCCCTAGGTAACCCATTCCAATGTTTCACCACTCTCCTAGGCTGCGTCTACACTGGTAAATTAAGTCAACTTAAGCTTGGCTTAAGTCAACTTAATTTGCCCTGCGTCTACACTGCACTCTGCTTAAGTCGACTTAAGCAGCTTGCTTAAGTCGACTTAAGGAAAATAAAGTCAACTTTATTAAACCACCTTTTCATTAGACTTAAGGCTTAATTCAACTTTTTTAAGTCAAATTAAGCCAGTGTAGCCCTGGGGTAGCCCTAAGTTGACTTAGGGCTACCCCAAGACTACACCAATGCCCTCCGTGCCGGGGAGGGGGCACAGGGGGAGCCTGGCATGCCCCCCAAAGGGCAGGGCATGTGGGCAGGGTGTGACACTGTCTGGATTTAGGGAGACAACAGAGTCTTGCGGCACTTTTAAAGACTAACAGATTTATTAATCGCATGAGCTTTCGTGGGAGAAAATCCCACTTCGTCAGACGCTTTGAAGATAGGAAAGTTACAGAGTGGGAGGAAATTAAATGCAGGGGAGTGTATGACATAGCATCAGGTCAGGCTGTAACAGCAAATCAAAGTAGGTGTTAGGATTCAAAACACTGGGGAACAGCACATAGAGGAGGGGGGAGGTCAATTCACTTGATGTAATGCGAGAAAAATCCATAGTCCCTGTTCAACCCCAAGGCAACTGAGTCAAATTTGCATATAAGTTCGAGCTCTGCAGACTCTCTTTGAAGCTGTGATTTGTTATTCATCTGTGTCAACACAGCTATTAACAAGTCGTTAAGGGAGTGAGCAGGGAGGTTGAAGTGTTCCCCTACAGGTTTTGCAGTATTGCAGTTTCTGATGTCAGATTTGTGTCCATTGATTCTTTGGCGCAGAGACTGTCCTGTCTGTCCAATATATAAGGCAGAGGGGCATTTCCGGCACATGATGGCATAAATCACATTGGTGGATGAGCAGGTGAACGAACCCTTGATGGAGTAGGTGGCATGATTAGGCCCTGTGATGGTGTCATCAGTGTAGATATGAGGGCAAAGTTGGCAGCGTGGTCTGCTGCAGGGCTGTGTTCCTGCTTTAGTGTTTCTGCTCTGTGATCTGTAGTTGCTGGTAAGTATCCTTTTAAGATTAGGGGGCTGTCTGAAAGCAAGGAGAGGTCTGTCTCCCAAGGCTTGAGAGAGTGAGGGATCATCTTGTAAAATAGGCTGTAGATTTTTGATGATGTGTTGAAGAGGTCTGGCTTGGGGGTTGTAGGTGACGACCAGTGGCGTTCTGTTGTTGTTTTTCATGGGCTTCTCCTGCAGTAGTTGACTTCTGGGTACCCGTCTGGCTCTGTCAATTTGTTTCTTCACTTCTGTGGGTTTGTACTGTAGTTTTAAGAATGCCTGGTAGAGATCCTGAAGGTGTCTGTCTCTGTCTAAAGGGTCAGAGCAAATGCGGTTATATCTTAGGGCTTGACTGTACACAATGGATCGTGTGGTGTGTCGAGGATGGAAGCTCGAGGGATGTAGGTAACTATACCGATCAGTAGGTTTGCGGTATAGGGAGGTCTTTATGTGCCCATCGCTAATTTGCACTGTAGTGTCCAGAAAGTGGATCTCTTGTGTGGAGTGTTCCAGGCTAAGTTTGATTGTGTTGTGGAAATTGTTGAAATCTCTATGGAAATCTTCAAGGGCATCTTTACCATGGGTCCAGATGATGAAGATGTCATCAATATAGCGTAGGTAAAGTAGAGGTGCTTTGGGATGAGACGTGAGGAAACGTTGTTCTAAATCGGCCATAAAGATGTTGGCATATTGTGGGGCCATGCGGGTACCCATGGCAGTGCCACTGACTTGAAGTGGGATTTTCTCCCACGAAAGCTCATGCGATTAATAAATCTGTTAGTCTTTAAAAGTGCCGCAAGACTCTGTTGTCTTTCTACAATAGACTAACACGGCTACCCCTTTGGAATTGGATTTAGGGAAGCATTTATGATATTGTTTTCAATGGATATCTCATAAATGCTATAATCCATAGGAGCTATGTCATGTTTGATATCAGTAGAAAGGTAGTAATTTGCTGGGAATGATTATCTAGTTTATGTCTAATTGAAATAGAATTCCTAGAAGTTAGAAATATGGTGTTCTATCTAGACTTTAACTTATGTTATTTTATGGAAATGTCTGACAGGCGTCTGTGCAAAACCATTGTGTCCTTAATGTTTAGGAATGTGCCAGGACAATGGTCCCAGGGAGTAAACTGATGAGCCATTAAGGACATAAGGAATACAACCATTGTGTCCTTAATGGCTCATCACGTAACTCCCTGGGACCATTGTCCTGGCACATTCCGAAACATTAAGGACACAATGGTTTTGCACAGACGCCTCTGTCAGACATTTCCATCTGCCCTGCTAGGATCCCTGTCTCCCTTTGCCCCATTGCACACAAGGGGTGCCCCCCCTGCCACCGTGGACCTGCCCAAGGTCTGCCTAGCCCCACAAAGTCGACCTAGAGCATCCAGTGTGGACGCTCTAGGTCGACTTTGTAAGTTCCCCTTTAAGTCGACTTTAATTTTAAGTGTAGACACACTAAGTCAACTTAGTTAAGTCGACTTAAATGTGCAAGTGTAGACATAGCCCTAGAGAGAAAGATTTTCCTAATATCCAACCTTGACCTCCCCACCTGCAACTTGAAACCATTGCTCCTTGTTCTGTCCTCTGTTACTACTGAGAACAGCCTAGCTCCCTCCTCTTTGGAGCACCCCTTCAAGTAGTTGAAGGTTGCTATCAAATCCTCCCTCAGTCTTCTCTTCTGCAGACTAAATAAGCCTAGTTCCTTCAGTCTCTCCTCATAAGTCATTTGCCCCAGCCCCCTAATCATTTTTGTTGCCCTCCACCAAATATTTTCTGTTTTGTCAACATCCTTTCTGTAGTGAGGAGCCCAAAACTGGACACAGTATTCCAGATGTGGGTTCACCAGTGCCAAAGAGGGGAATAATCACACCCCTCGATCTGCTGGCAACACTCCTACTGGTGCCATTGTCCTGTTTGGCAACAAGAGCACACTGTTGACTCATCTCCAGCTTCCTGTCCACCATAACCACCGGGTCCTTTTCTACAGTGCTGCTACTTAGCCAATGAGTCCCCAGCCTGTAGCAGTACATGGGATTTTTCCATCCTAAGTGCAGGACTTCGCACTTCTCCTTGTTGAACCTCATGAGATTTCTTTTAGCCCAATGCTCCAATTTGTCTAGGTCTCTCTGAATCCTATCCCTGCCCTTCAGGGTGTCTGCCATTCCCTCCAGCTTGGTGTCATCCTCAAACTTACTGAGCGTGCAATCTATTCTATCATCCAGATAATTAATGAACATGTTGAACAGAACAGCTCCAGTATCAACCCCTGGGGCATGCCACTCATTACTCGTTGCCATCTAGACATTGATCCCTACCCACTGAGCCCGATGTCCAGTCTTTTTGGGTGAAGGGCCACATTTCAATTCTTTTCTCACTCAGGGGGTGGGTGAGTAAATTTTGGATAGATAAGGGATGGGAGACCATGGGGAATATAAGCAGGGCAGGGATAGCAAGGCAGAGCATGGGAAACAGGCACAGGGCACGGTAGGGATGGTAGAAAGGACGGACGGAGTGGTAGGGGAGCCTGGCAAGGCAGAAGGATAACAGGAAGGGGTGGGGTGTCAAGGGTGGGACAGGAGGGCAGAAGAGCAGTGTGGCTGGGTGGTGGGGCCCACTGCTTCCTCTCCCCTCAACCACACCGGTTCTCAATCCCACCCGCCCTGCACTGGATCAGCTTCCTGAACCCTTCCCCCTACACTGGCTCCTGAGCCTTGGGCTGCACTCTGCCCTGATCCTGAGCTCATGCTGTTACCCCCCACATCTTCCACCCTCCAGACTCTCTCTCCCAACCCTGTGCCACCCTCATGCCACCCCAATACCATCCCCCCCCTGCCCCCCCCCGTCCCTGATCCCAGCTCTCCATCATCCTCCCAGACTCTTTCCCAGTCCCATTCCACCCTTGTGCCTCCTCCATCCCATTCCTATGCTGACCCCCCTTCCTCGGCCTCGCATCATCCCCACAGACCCTTTCCCATCCCCATCCCACCCCCCCTTCCTCGGCCCTGATCCTTACTCCACATCATCCCCCCCAGACTCTTTCCCAGCCCTGTGCCACCTTCATACCACCCCCATCCCACCCCCGTGCTGCCCCCCCTTCCTTGACCATGATCCCCCCCCCCGGACCTTTCCCCAGTCCCATTCCACCCCCGTTATGCCCCCCTCCCGGCCCTGCACCAACCCCCAGGCTCTTTCCCAGCCACATGCCACTTCCCATCCCATCCCCATGCCGCCCCGATCCTGGCCCCACACCATACCCCCTGGACTCTTTCCCAGCCCCGTGCCATCCTCGTACCCTCCCCCCCCCCCCCCGCGTCCCCCCCCCCCCCCGCCCTGATCTCAGCCCCAAACCACCCCCTGGACCCTTTCTCAACCCCATGCCATCCTCTCACCACCACCACCCCCAGCCTGATACTGGCCCTGCATTGCCCCCTTGAGCCCGATCCTGGTCTCATGCTGAGCACTGGCCCTTTTACCTACGCAGACTCCAGCAAAAGGGCCACCATGTCTGGCTCTATTGGCACCACTGGGACCCATATCATGGCAGGATGGCATCATATGGAGCCCTATTGCACTTCACTTCTTCCGTGTATGTAGAGCCCCAAGAGCTGTTACGCCCTTAGCACTAGCGGAACTGATGGAAGCGATGACACCACCGGTACCAATCGGAGCATCCCCATATCTGGATGAGGTGCTTATCTCTCTCATCACCAGATGATCAGGACAAATATTAGGACCTGTTCTGGTACATGGTAACAGCCCTTAACCCTCAGGATCAGTTTCTGGACACCCTGCAGCTATGGCACCATCTTGGGTCGTGCTCCCAATTCACAAGGCGATCCTACAGCCAGCTGAGTCAGTCTGGCATGCACTGCCATCATGCATGCCAACACCAAAGCACGTGGAGAGAAACTACTTCATCCCTACTAAAGACACAGAATTTCTGTTTACTCATCCACAACCTAACTCTCTTGTAGTACAGACAGCTGTGAACAAAGCCAGGCAGCAACACTTCTGGTCCACCCCCTGGATCAAGTGGCCAAAAAAAAAAAAAAATTGGTCATCATTGAGAAAAAGTATATTCCTCCAGGGGCCTGCAATTCCAGATAGCTAGCTATCTGGCCATTCTAGCAAAATACATCTTTCGCTCATATGCACACTTGGCAGAATTCCAGGCCTCCTTACCGAAAGAAACAAGGATAATTTGAAGCCCTTATCAACAAAGGCAAGTTGATAGCCAGGGTCACACTTCAGGCAGTAGCAAGGGTCCTAGCATCAGGGACAGTACTCTGGAGAGATTCATTTTTGCAAACTTTGTGATTCCCTGCAGAGATGCAAACCACCCTAAAAGACCTTCCATTCGACAACCCAAATGTCTTGAGTGACGAAACTGACGAGTAACTTCTGAAAAACCACACAGGGGGTCTTTTGTCAACTCCATATGAATTGTTATATACTCATTATTGCTTTTCTTATATTTGTGTAGAATGACTGTAAAAAACAGACAAAAAACCGATGTGTTGTGTGATGTGGCCAATTTGAGTCACCTAAGTGGTGGTGTCTGATGTAATCTATTATTTCTCTTGCATTTGATCTGCCGTGTATTGAAAAACATAAGGAGGTCATTTCCATCCCGTCGAGCTGAATAGAGGCTATTTGTTTATATTTGGAAAGGTAATCTCCCCTTAATGGCATAGTTGCTGACCCTATCCATGACTTCTCTTGAGTGTTTACCTCTGCTAAAGAGAATATATACTTCATCTTCTGCTCCAAGATTCCATTGCCCAAGGAAATGGATTCTTACCCTCCTCCCTCATCAGAGGCATTTTTAACTTTCCCATTATTTCTTCTCTTCAGACATTTAAATTCAAAAGCATTTCCTCTGATGACTGTTTGAGATATCATATCAAAGAGTCCAGAATAGACAGTGGGGAAATTGTGCAAGATGAAAGTTCCCCATTTCGCTGCTAATTGATCCAGAAGTATTATCTGTTTGCTTCCTCTAGGATGGTTAAGGCTTGATATACAACCCTCTGATTCTACTCTACTCATTTTCAAAAAATCCTTTAAAGCTTTAAGCTTGATTTGAATTTCCAGGACTGCTAATTCTAACGTGGATTTGGCAATGTCCTTATGTTCTTAGATTCTCCTTTTAGGGCCTGTTGGGCATATATGGACAGGGCTGTCAGGATATTTGATATAGAAGGTACAGAAACAGTCATTTGCTTATTGTTCTATGGTTTCAGACCAGTAATCCAGTGGTTTATAGAAAGCTAGTTTTCTGAGGACAAAATGTAGATCTCGTTTGGGAAAATCATCTTAGTTAGGATACCATGTGAGAGAGCTCCCTTTGGAATATTTTGATATGACAAAGATGATCATTATCTAACTATTCAAGAGAAGGCTGTAGTATTTTCCACTAATATCAACAAGAAAGAAACTTTCTGTAAATAACTGACAAATTAGCATGACTGCCATACTAGTACCTGTGAAGGCTTATCTTTTAATTTTTAAATTTTTAAACAGTATAAGTTGGATCAAATTCAAATTCACCTTTAATATTGGTCATTAAAAATGATTAAATACTTTAATGCAATTAGCATGAGGTAAAAAAGCTCCTTAAATCTAAAGTAGCCAAACAATATTTCTTAAGACTATCGGTAACAGATAATATATTTTTTAAATCTCTTGAAGTGTTGGTAATGGTATTAGAAAGTATTTTATAGACTGGTATTGGTAGAATAACAACTGGTACTCCAAATCTATATATCTGCCTCAAGAAAGTAATGTGTATTAAATGAGTGGTTTAAAAGTTCTTAAATGAAGAAATATTAAGTTTCCTCATCAAACCATTTCTAAAACTTGTATTCAAAGAACTGATTTTTTTCATATAATTAAATGGGATCCATATTTGATTTTTAAAAATTCTGACTTAGTATTAATACTGTATGTACTATGGTAGCTCCTAGAGATCTAGGTGTGGTTGTGGCCTCATTATGCTTGGCATTGTACACAGAGAAGTGCTGGTTGAAACTCCTATTTTATCACCTATTACAAGAATAGAAGCCCTTTGTCTGCAGGTTTAATTATAATAGTGTGACAGGGTAAAGATCTAAGGGCTGCCAGCCCGTAATATTATTCAGTAGCAGCTTATAGGAAGTGAGGGGTGTACCATCTTTCCAGTCAGGGAGAGTTGCAGGGGAAATGGCCTTTGGGCCCCTGCAGTCTTTTTTGGTCAGGGGAATAGCTTGGTTTTGTGAATGTTTGGATAATAAACTGTGTGCTGAGGCAAGGTCCTGAAAGAGACATGGGATTGATACTTGTTGTGTCCTGGGCTAGTGAGGAAGCTAACTTAACATATTATCCATAGTGGAGAATGTGGGCAGCTTCCACAGCTTGAAGGCAGAAGTGGATCTTGACATCCTTTGCAGATGTCTGGGGGAAATGTGACCACCAGAATCTCTTGGCACACCCAGCAGCTGCAGCTACAATTGAAACAGTTTAAGTTCCAACAGAAAGGAAATCAAACAGCAGTTTCTTCAGCTGGCTCAGGACTCATAATTTTGCTATGATGCCTCAGTTACCGTCGTGTGGGGTAGGATTTCTTACTAAGATGGGGCAGAGGACAACCTTGAGGTCTTCTAAAAGACCTGTGAACTGTTGGCTGCTTCCCATCAATGGATCCAAGAGGTATGGGCCATCAAAATTGCCCCCTACTTCATAGGGACTTTCCAGGCTGTATCTCTGCAACAGACTGTGGAGAGCTGGAAGCAAGAAAGGACATCTCTGCTAGTTGAGACAGGAATGGTTTTGTCCCAGAATCTTTGCCTTGAGCATAGCTCAACAGCTGTTGGATTTCTGCTCTTTGTGGCTCAAAATGGATATACAGTCCCCAGAGGAAATCAAGGAGGTGATGACATTGACACAGTTTTTCAGATCCCACCAGCAGGGCCCAAGAAATGGGTCTGCCACCATGCCTAGAGGTGGTGCGAGTAGTAGTGTGCGTGCCTAATGTAGTACTTGCTGGAGGCACAACTGGATTGTAGGACTATTGAAAGATTTCTGAAAGGAGCCAGTGGTGGCTGGGTTTAAGGGTGATGGCCTAGGGTTAAAAAGTCTCCCTCCAGAAACTGTTCACCTGGTCCATGGGGCCCAATAATGATGCCCGAGGAGGTTGAGATCCAGGGTAGACCCCTGTGTTAGGTCTGGGTCAGACTAGAGAAGAGGGACTTGTGATAAGAGGGTTCTTGCCAAGGAGAAACTGGATTCCCTTAACTGGTTTCTCCTGTAGTCAGGAATCCTGTTGGTACCAGTATTGTCCCACTAGACAATGTAGTTATGCCCATGTGTGTGCCTCTGAAACCCAAGATGATCTTCATGGTCTAAAAAGTAAGAATTCCAGTCATAGTGATTGGAACATAGATGATAAACCTGGTGATTTTGGGTTTGAAGTAAATATTTGTGAAGGAATAGCTGATAATCTCTGAAACTCTTCACCTAGGGGAACATCTGGTCCTATCTGGCCAAGGTTAGGTTGTCTGTGGGAGGCTGAAACACAGAAATGAGAATAGCCATTGTATATATATTAGAGTTTTAGACAACTGTTTAGTATTTGCCTGGGACCAGGGCCCTATAGCCAGTTTCTTAAGGGAAGTAGTTGGAATAGATCTAGAGATGGGCGTCAACATGCAAGGGGAGAATTGGCTAGAAGAGACGTTTCCCTTTTCTGATCTTGAACTCTGCCATCCTTTGCCCAAGTCTGAGAGATCCTCTTTGTGTCAGGAGGAAGGCTTCTGGTGCCCAAGAGCTCCAGAGAGAAGAGCTGGGAAGGCTTCAGCAGCATGATGTAATCTGTACTCCTGGGTGTGCCCATGTCAGGACTGAACTTCTCAGACTCTCACTTGAGATAGGAGCTCAGTCTATAGCTAGTAGGCAAGATTTTAATCAAAGTGAGGGGTCCTGTGTGGGATTCTCAATATACCCCCACTTTGAACTCAAGGGGAGTATTAATAATCACATACAGGACTGATCAGTACCCCATTCTCTGTAGTCTGTGTGAGTGCTTTATTTGATTGAGTTGGGTTAAGCCTGGTCAGATCCCTTGATCCAAATTGAAGTGGCTGCAGATTTCTTAGTAACTGTGGACTATGCCACTGAGTATCTAGAAGCTATGATTTTATACTCAACAGCATATATTATAGCCTATAAATTACTTCAAGTATTTTCCCAAGTAGGGTTCCCAAAGATGATTTTTACAGAACAGAGCATACCATTCATCTCCCAGTTAACCAGGTAAGAACCTCTTTCTACCACCTGCAAACAGATTATCTAGTTGAACACTTTAATAGAATGCTGAAGGGAAAGAATGATGCAAAAATGTATGACTGCTAAATCATAGAATTAGAATAAGATACTACCATGTTTATTTTTCCCAGTTAGAGAAGTCCAACATTCCTCTGAGTTTTTCCCCATTCAGGACAGTCCTAAGGTATCTTGGACCTGGTCAGAACATCTTGAGAGTGTTACAGTTGTACTGCACACCCTTTAAGGTATCAGGATTAACAGCCAACCTGGCCAGTTGTCAGATTGGCTTTGCAGGGACCAAGTATTTGGGGTACACTTGTGGCAATAAGGAAAAGCCCTACTGTTCCAGTCTCCAGTTCCAACTGTGAAACCAGTGAGATCTTTCCTTTGGGTAGGAGAGTATTATCTCCACTTTGTGCCACAGTTTTTCACAGTAAGTGCTTGCTTACTGGATTTCCTGAACAAGATGGCACCCTGCAAGGTACATAGATCTCCCGCAAGTGCGGATCCTTTTGGGCAGATCAGACGGACATTCTGCTGTGAATGATTTCTGTGGATCAGAACAGGGTACTTTCCTGGAATATGTGCTTTAGTCAAATGCAAACCAGTGAACTGAATGTAGGGATAATTGGGTAAAATTTAAAGGCTTGGGATAGACAGGAGAGCATACTACATGATCTAATGGTCCCTTCTGGGTTTAAACTCAGAATCTGCTTTTATCCTTTAGAAGATACCTCTGAGCCAAGGCTTGAGGCCTTCTGTGAAAGGTCCTAGATGAAGGCAGAAACATTTAGTATTATCTTAGAAGAAAACTCTTTCCTGAAGAGGACTGTTTTTTAATAATCAAGAGACTGTTTAGTGGTAAAATGGCAGTGAAGGCCTTGAGGTATTACCTTCTTGTGGTACCTTTTCTCCGATAACTAGCCACATCCCTCAAATGTTTGCAGTCTGAGAAGGAGGCCAATGCCAGTCTGACATGTTGGTGTCTGGCTCTGCAGCCGTATGTTTTTCACAGAATACCTCAGGTCTGATGCAATGCACGTAAATATGGATTTCTTTTGCTAGGTATGGTGAAGTTTGTTGGACAAAGGGTGTTCTAGACCCCAGTCTTGGAGAGAGATGGGAGTATGTGATATTGAGTGAAGTAGCCTGGGAGGGTGTGCTCGCCCCCTTGACACAACATAGGAAGGTGCATGCTCTTTACATGGTGAATTCATTAAAACATGAATTTTAATCTTGTGTTTGCTTTTGTTCTTTTTAGTTTACCTTTTAAAAAAAAGTTGATTCTCATATAACCATTAACGTATTGATTCATAACTGCACATAGTCTTTATACTAGGTTTGGTACTACTTTTGGTTAAGCAAGCTATACAATATGTATTCACATTTATTTAAGCATATATAGCTTAATGTATATTTATTCAGATTCTTGATTTTTACTTTTTTGTTAGAAGATGGTTAATGATTCGAGAATTTTTTACTTGGAACTTGTCAAGCTTTACTTGGATAAAAATTGAAATCAATTTAAAAATTGTTTTAGTTAAATAAAACTACCTTGAATGTAATGGACGCAAAAAAAGTTTTTAACAAAATGTTTCTAGTTAAAAATAATGGATGTATTAAACAATAGGAGTATTATCTCTAATTAGCTGACAAAGGATTATTTCTGGTCATCCTGTTCAGGACATTAGAACTAGTAGAACTCACATCTAGTTTTTATTCATAATTAGAAGAAAACAAGTTTTTCCTGCTTTTTCAACTTCCAGATGAGCTTCTTAACTTTGAATTGATTACTGAATTAGTTGAATAAACTGAAATGCAGTAGCCTCTTCTGAAGAGAAACCATTTTCTATCAATATCTTTTTTAGTGCTTCAGCAAACTTTAGCAAGTGACTCTCCTGAGTTCAGTGGCTCGACTTTATTTGAATCTTGAGCAGCAAACATGTACTGCTTAAAACTACTTTTAATTTAAATTGTTTTAATGGATTATAGTAAATTTAAGCTTAGCATATGTTGCCATAAATTCATATTTAATTTTAAATATATAAATTCCACTCTGGCCCTTTTTTCAGGAGGAAAAGATGTAAGAAGAAATACCTGTGGGTTCCTATAAACTGCTTTCCTCAGAGGGTAGCTTTGTTTCACATTCAGATAATAAACTGTGACCTGAGACAAGAGCCTGAAAAAGACTTGGTCGTGGCACTGTTTGTTTCACAGCCTGATGAAGGGAGTCCATTGGTCTTACAGTAGAACCTCAGAGTTACAAACTGATCCATCAACCACATGACTCATTTGGAACCAGAAAAAAGCAGTCGGGCAGTAGCAGACCCCCCCCTCTCAAAAAAGCAAATATTATGTACGATACAATATTGTATTAAACATTAACTACTAAAAATAAAGGGAGAACTTCAGAAAAAGATTTGACATGGTAAGGAAACCATTTCTGCGTTTAATTTAAATTAAGATGGTTAAAAGCTGCAGTTTTCTTCTGCAGGTAAAGTTTCAAAGCTCTATTAAGTCAATGTTCAGTTGTATACTTTTGAAAGAACAACCATAACGTTTTGTTCAGAATTGCAAACATTTTGTTCTTCTCTCTTTTAATCCCATGTCTTCTTACTTTGGTGCGGGCCAAAGTCAAAAACTTTCTGAAAGTCTGCTGATGTCACCCGTGTCCACATATTTAACTCCTTCAAAGAATTCTAATAGAGTGAGGCATCAGCGCCTCCCAGATGATCTGTGCTTGCTGCTGGCCTTGCTGAGTCCAGGGCAGGGTGTCGTTGGGCTGCTCATACTGCACAGCGAGCCACTCAGCTTTGGCTTCCCAGACACGAGGGAGCCATTTCCCCCCACAGCTCGCAGTGGTTGTGCAGGCAACATCATGCGTTGACGACCACTGGGAGGTTGCTCTCGCCAAGCTGCAGGTGGGTCAGGAGGTCTCGACGACGCTGCGGCACTGGTTGAGCCTCTGATTGAAGAGGTCCCTGCTGGCATCCATGCATCCCATGTATGGCATCATCAACCAGGGGAGCAAGGGGTAGGCGGCATCCCCAAGGATCAGTACTGGCACCTGCTCATCCCTGATGGTGATGGTGTGGTTGGGGAAGAAGGTGCCTGCCTGCATGCGTCTGTACAGGGCGGAGTTGCAAAGGATCCGTGTGTCGTGCGCCTTCCCCGGGCAGCCCACATAGATGTTCTGGAAGATTCCACGGTGGTCTACGAGGGCCTGCAGGACCGCGGAGTAGTACCTCTGGTACTATTGTAGTAATCCCTGGCACGGTGTTCCGGGGCTCCGATGGAGATGTGTGTGTGGAGTCCACAATGCCCCCACAGTTGAGGAAGCCGATGGGGAAGATGAGAAGATGGGGATTAATATGAATATAGTAAGGTGGATAAGGAACTGGTTAAAAGGGAGACTACAGCGGGTCATACTGAAGGGTGAACTGTCAAGCTGGAGGGAGGTTACCAGTGGAGTCCCTCAGGGATCTGTCTTGGGACCGATCTTGTTCAACCTTTTTGTTACTGACCTTGGTACAAAAAGCGGGACTGTGCTAATAAAGTTTGCTGATGAAACCAAATTGGGAGGTATTGCCGATACGGAGAAGGAACGGAATACCATACAGAAAGATCTGGATGACCTTGTAAACTGAAGTATCAGGAACAGGATGAAATTTAATAATGGGAAGTGCAAGGTCATGCATTTAAAGACAAACAACAAGCATTTTTCCTATAAGTTGGGGATGCATCAGTTGGAACGGCTGAGGAGGAGAAGGATCTGGGAGTAATGATTGACCATAGAATGACTATGAGCTGCCAATGTGATGTGGCCGTGAAAAAAGCTAATGTGGTTCTAGGATGTATCAGGAGAGGTATTTCAAGTAGAGACAGGAAGGTGTTAGTGCCGCTGTACAAGGCACTGGTGAGACCCCATCTGGAATACTGTGTGCAGTTCTGGTTCCCAATGTTTAAAAAGGATGAATTCAAATTGGAACAGGTGCAGAGAAGGGCTACAAGGATGGTTTGTGGAGTGGAAAACCTGCCTTATGAGTGGAGACTCAAGAAGCTTGGCTTGTTTAGCTTAACCAAAAGAAGGCTGAGGGGGGGATATGATTGCTCTCTATAAATACATCAGAGGGATTAATATCAGGGAGGGAGAGGAATTATTTGTGTACAGCACCAATGTGGACACCAGAACAAATGATTATAAACTGTCCATCAAGAAATTTAGGCTTGAAATTAGACACAGGTTTCTAACCATTAGAGGAGTAAAGTTCTGGAATAGCCTTCCAAGGGGAGTTGTGGGGGCAAAAACCATAACTGCTTTCAAATCTGAGCTTGATAAATTTATGGAGGGGATGGTATGATTAGCCTGTTTTGGAAATTGACTGATATTTGGCTACGTGTGGTGGATTTACAAGTAGCCTAAGAGGGGAGAGTACGTGGGGTGGGTTCTGAGTTATTACAGAGAATTGTTTCTTGGATAACTAGTTGTTGAGACTTGCCCACGTGCTCAGGGTTTAACTGATCACCATATTTGGGGTCAGGAAGGAATTTTCCGCTAGGGCTCTGAGGGTTTTTCGCCTTCTTCTGTAGCACAGGACATGGTTCACCTACCAGTGAATTCTCTGTATCTTAAAGTCCTTAAATCATGATTTAAGGAGGTAAATAACTCAGTCATAGGTTGGTGGCCTATTGCTGGAGTGTGTGGGTGAGGTCTTGAGGCCTGCATTTTGCAGGAGGTCAGACTAGATGATCGTACTGGTCCCTTCTGACCTTAAAGTCTATGAGTTCGTGCAGATTGCCCGGGGTGACGAGGCGGGCTAGCAGAACCCAGTTGATTGTCCTGCAGATCTGCATGAGGGTGGTCCCCACCATGGCCTTCCCGATGCCAAATTGCTGGGCCACGGAGCGGTCAGAGTCCGGGGTTGCCAGCTTCCACACGGCGATGGCCACTCACTTGTCTACAGGCAGGGCGGGTCAGAGTTGGGTGTCTATGCAGTGCAGGACCGGGGTGAGCTTGCGGATGAGCTCAAGGAAGGTCCACTTGCTCATTCTAAAGCTCTGCAGCCATAGATCGTCATCCCAGGTGGTGAGAACGATCCGCTCCCACCAGTTGCTGTGGGCCTCCCGTGCCCAGAGGCGACGAGGCATGGAGTGCAGGGCAGTGCCTGCGGCAGGTTGCTGGGGCAGCTGGGCGGGGGGCAGACTGTCATCTTCCTCCGCGCTGGAGTGTCACTGGACAGGCCTGCTCCACAGCCGAAGAAGCCTTACCAGTAGCTGGCAAGTGTTACTCAACTGGCCGACAAAGCACAGGAACAGAGGCAGATTTATGACCTGCTCAGGCTCCGAGTTTCCAGGAACCATGGGAAGGGGTGATTCTACTTCCTGTTTTGAGGGCGTGGCCGGGGAAGGGAGACTGTCTTTACTGCCATACTTCCCATGATGCACCCCTCCAATGCCCCACAAGTCAAATGATTTGGGGCTTTTTGCCTGGGACTCTCCATCTTGAAACAACTTCAAGCAAGATCAGGCCCTGCCTGGTCTCAGGCAGAGACTGTCTATACAAAACATCTCACAGCTGAACACCTTGAGCATAAAGTTCTACTCTGAGGTCAGTTTAGGTAGAGAAGAGAAGGAGAAAAGACAGATCCATGACCTGCTCAGGCTCCGAGTTGCCAGACACAATGGGAAGGGGCTGAGCCCACTTCCTGTTTTGAAGGTGTGGCCGGGGTAGAGGAGACCGTCTCTGCTGCCCCACTTTCCACAATGCACCCCTCCAACCCCCCAAGTTGACTTAAGAGTCTAGTGTAGACTCTCTGTCAACTTGATAAAGTGTGCCTTAAGTCGACTTGGGAGTGTAGTGTAGACTCTCTACGTCAACTTGGCAAGGTCTACATAATAAAGGCAACTTACTACAGTCATCTTAGCTTTCAAAGTGTAGACATAGCCCAAGAGACTAATGGGGCCAAAAGAGAGATATAGAGCCATGAAAGAAGGCTGAAAAAGGATTCAGGTACAAGTATATAACACATTTGCAAAAGTGCAAGAAAGGGAGGTTCTCAAGGAAGTGGGGATGATCCACAGTACCAAGTAAAGAGAAAATCTGGTTTGTGGGAGTGGGTGACCTTAGTGCTGGCAGTTTCAAGTAGAGAGAGGTGAGAGGAAGCCAGATTGAAATAGATCGAGAAAAGATTGGGTAGAGAGGAAGTCAAGGCACTGAGAAGGCAGCATCGTCTATGAGCCCGGAATAGGCCTCAAGAAATCTGCTGCACACCTATGGGGCTCGGCCAGTGCCACTTTTCCAGTGGCAGCACAGAGAGTGCAGGCTCCCTTGCTTGCGCCCTCCCCCCCCCCCCAAGCCACGGCCGCAAAAGACCCCACTTCCACCATTGGAAAAAAAGCCCGCTGTCTGCGGTGGGGGGAAGACAGTGGCACTTAATGTCAGCACGCCGTTGGTCTTTTTTTATGCGCTGGGGGGAAGAGGGGTGTTCGCCTCCCTGGCTGCTGTGGCGTTTCTAGGCACCAGGGGTGAAATCCTGGATGTCATGGCAATCTTGTGCCCAGGATTTATTGAGCCCAGGCCTAGAAGTTAAACAGGAGTAAGTTGTAACATTAGCTTGAAAGACCAATGAAAGTTGAGGGATAAGGGAAATGGGGTAGAAGTCTGGGAGAAAAGAGCAAGAGGGATTAGAGAAACTGGTTATCCTCCTATGCTTTACTGGAAATAAACCAGCTTTAACATTGACACAATTGAAGCTAAAGAGCAGCTGTTAAGTAGATCTGTGCCCCCCCAGGGAGAGCAAGTGAAGACCTTTGCCTGTAAGTAGTGATTATAATTTGGCTGTTTGGAGAAACAAATTTGCAAAACTCCTTGAAAAACTCAGTTCTTCATGATTTGGCCAAGAGTCCCATTTCAGTGTATATCCCATCACCATACCTAGTGAAAAACTGTTGCCACATTATTAGCTTTTTATTTTGTTTTTGGTGATCTGTAATAAGGTATAATTCTTGTGAATTTTATTGAGAAATACAAGAAAGCTGATCTGTTGAAAATGATTATTTGTTGATGTTCACAGGTATGTGGGTTGAAGAAGTGCAATGTTGAATTTGAGCAATCAGACTTTCATTCACCTTAAAGCTATTGGTTTTATTTCTCAGTCTGAGTAAATAGCTTAAATATTAGAGATTTGACATTTTAATTCTGAATAAATTTGAAAGCTGTTTTGCGATTTAACAAGCCAAAATTAATTGAAACACTTCTTGAGATAGTAAATTATTAAAAGTCTTCTGATACTTAACTCGGAAGCACAGAATTGCCACATGACTATGGATATTTTTGGTGTGAGAAAGTGTTTGGGTTTAGGTTGGTCCTTTAGGGTCCTGTCTTCATTGCTTTTTGTCCATCTTTTCTGTTCATGGTGGTGTTATCCTTCTGGCCAAGAAAAACTGAAATTTGTTCACTTCAAAGCAGTTACTGTTATTCTATAGGTACTTGAGGTGTTGCTGGAGAAATTGAGTTGCACTTCTTTTTGGGCTGAAAATACTCTGATTTTGACTTAGTGTTTGGCATCAGGTTGCCCTTCCACTGAAATGCCATGCTGGTTTTGTTTGAAATTGTTTAAACATGATGGTAAAATTCAAGAAAAAATATTGAATTATATTTTGTGCATTCCTGTGTCTCTGAAAATCATAATATAGTTGCTAATGTGTAGTCTTCGTGAGGCTTTTACTAAAAGAAACAATACAATTATTTTGTGATGCTGCTAAGACTATATGCAATAAGATAACTCCTAACAAAGTACTCTTGCAGATGATCCCTTTCCAAACTTTGGCTTTATTTTGTACTCTTTTATTCTTGAGAAAAATATGTGACTTTTAGACTGAAACATATGAGGGGAAAGGGAATTTTTTCACCTTTTCTGGGATATTTTTGTATTTTTATATTACAGTTGAAGAACTTCCACAATAAAAATGAAATCTTATGGTAGTCTTTAAGTTTTAATACCAGTACTTCACAAAAATGAATGTTTTAAGCCAGTTCTTATAACATTAGCTTTCAATGTTACAGAGAATTTTGTGTCCCTTTTACCAGTCCAGGACTGATCAGTGATTTTTCTTTGTTCTAAAATGTATTAATACGTATCCATTAATGCACAATTTGACTTTGTGTTTAGGTGAAAGGCTGGTCATAAGGGATTTGAAAATTTGTCATATGATGACTAATTGTCTCCTTCCAGGCAGTTTGAAAAGCTATGTTCTGCATGGCAGTAAAACATTTGTTTTAATTTTGAGGCAATGATGAATAAAGTCAGTGTGAGAGTATCTGTGATATCAAAATTATTATACCAAGTATTTAGGTCAAAAAATTTCAAGTTAAGCTTGCTCCAACAATTTTGAATTTGTCACTTTTCTGTCTGTAACATGAAATGTAAAGCTTCGTGTTTTAAGGGGCAGAAGAATTACAGATTATAAGTGGTACAGATGGCATTATCTGTAGGTATGTTGCCCAACACTTCCCATTATGAAACTGTTTTTTAGTTGCTTTGAAATTTACCAATCTTAAAACACATGGGGTGACATTTTCTGTGTTGGGTGTCTACCTATGACTTTGATTTGATTTGATTTTAAGTTTTCACCTAACATGGATGGTCATTTCTGAAAAAAGAGGTTTGGAAGAAAATACGTTGTTTTGCCTTTGGTGTTTTTCTTAAATCTTAGAGTACTTCCATTTGAGATGCTCTAAAATCTTCGTGCTTTGGAGCAGTAACTTGAAATTCAATAGGATGAGGGTTGGCTTTGTGTCAAGGATGTCTTTTGCTGTCCCTCTGAAAGTTGACCTGAAGTTGAACAGTTAAGCTTGAGAAGTATCAATGTGCATATGATCAGAAAAGACTTGTTGGTTTGCCACCTAATTTCTCTGAAGATTGTCTGCACTGAGTGGGCTTTGTTCCTTCACAGCTCCTCTATGGCAACTGGACTAGGTATGTGCCATTTCTGCAGCATGATTGAGCATACTCCATCCTGAGGCTGCAGGGACTGAGCACGATTTTCCCTGTAATTACTCTTTCAGGCTGCTGTGGCACTGGGAACCAGAACTGAGGGAAATGGTTCCTCTGCTGGTGCTAATTTTTTCCTGAAGAAAAAGTAGTCTGTAATCATGTAATTAAAGAATGTATCATAATGCATATGCACAAGGGGCTCAAATTAGGGCTGGACAGACAGCCTTAAATAAGACGTTTCCTAATATGAATGCTTGGTATTGCATCCTTAGCATTCTTCTAGAGTGGCTTGTTCTGGATATAACATTCATGTAGAATATGGCTGAGATAACGTTCCTGAAGCAGCCTTAACATCTAGAGCATTTTTGATCTGAGGGCTTGTTCATTGTGGTGACTCTGTGGCCTGAGAGGAAAGTCTGTGGTGGATTCATTGCTCTGGATAAAAATAATTTGTATGTTCTTGTCCTGTAAAGTTGAATTGGAGACTGATTTCCTCCTTTTTATTTATTTTATACTGTAATTACTTCTCCATCTGGATTGTTCTGTGAACTAACCACATCCGCCACACTCTCTTCGTCTCAGCAGCGGAGAGCTGATGCTTTTATCCCCTGTTCCATGAAAGGTCCTTTTTCAAGGAATTATCTTGGCCTAGAGAACTTGCTTCCCTTTACTTTTCTCTAGATAAGAGAAGGAAATGGCTGCAATGTGAGATTCCTAAGATTGCCAACTGTGGCAGATTCCCTTCCAGTGAGATCTGACCACTCTGCAGTGCAAAAGGGCTGGAATTTGGTGTAGAGGGGCTCTGCGCTAGCATAGAGCTGCTATGACTATGCCTGTGCTAGCCACCTCCATTCCATGTGAGGGGATGTATCAAGGGCAGTAGTATTGCAGAACAGAGATGCTCAATGGAGCCTTTGTTGTGTAACTTAGAGTAGCCTCCCCAGCAACTCTAAACCTCGCTGGGGCAATGGCCAGTTTTGAGCACCCCACAGAATTGAGGAGCCATATGAAGCCCTTACAAACTACTTCACCTGTGCTGAGTTCAGGTCATGGGGCTCTTGCATTTGTAACACTGTTCTTCCCAGGCAGGGAGACTAGTCTGTTTTGAATGGTGCTTGGTAGAATGTTAAACAGGAGTCTCTTGCTCTGCTTGGCCAAGCCTCCCAGCCAATCAATTATACTAATGCAATTCAGAGACAGAAAGGGCTTGTGATCCTTCCTGCCCCAGAGCTCTGTCCACGCTGAGCACTTCAGAGCCTGCTAGCCAGGTGACTGTCTTAGGCCTGGTCTACACCAAAAGGTGACTTTTGTCAAGAAAACAATTCTGGACACTGGAAAGACCCTTTTGTCAACAAAATAAAAGCACCTTGATAAGAGGTGTAAAACTTTTTGTGACAAACTTTTAGCAACAAGGTGTCTATGTAGACACTTCTGTATGTTTCTCATAGTAAAGGGCCTCCAGAAATGCCAATCCTGACCACTCTGGAAATCTGTTTGCACTCTGCTGCTTTGGAGCTAACCCCCTTCACCCCCCTTTCTGGAAATTCACAGGAAGTTTTTAAACTGTTATTCCACTTCCTACTTGGTTGGCATGGACAGCTTGCATCTCATCTTTCCAGCTGACCATGGCAGCACCAAGCAGCAAACACTTTCCTACATGGAGCACAGCAGAGCTACTGGACCTGATCAGCAGCTGGGGAGAGTCTGCCATGCAGTCCCAGCTGAGATCTAACTTCAGGAATTTTGATACCAGTGGCCAGATCTCTCAGGCCATGGCAGAGAAGGGCTATGAGTGGAACAAGCCACAATGCTGAGCTAAAATGAAGGAGCTGCAGCAGAGCTACCAGAAGGCCAGGGAGGCAAGCTGTCACTTTGTTGCGGGGCCAATCAAAGAACTGGAAGCCATCCACAGTGGACCCCCAAGATGCCTGTAGTCACCTCTGTGGCCCCAGGGCCACCAGATACGGGACTGAACCTTGATGAAGAGGTCATTGATGAGGAAGGTGGAGCTGGAGGATGACCTGGAGCCAGGGACCAGTTTGGTTGCAGGAGTTGGGAGTCAGCAGCTGTTCTTGACCCCAGAAAGCAACAGCCAGCTCCAGTCCTTCAGCTCAGGCACTCAGGAGGTAGGAGAGGAGAGTCCTGGTAAGTGTTAGGAATCTGATGCTGCTTATGTACTGGAGGGATGGGGGTCTTTAGCATGGCTACAGCATACAGGTACTTGAAGGGATAGAAATGAACAGGTGGAGCAGTGTTCGTATGCCAATCGGCAGGCACTTGAGCAGGGACCAAAGCAGCACACAGTTGTGCAGCATAGGGATGCGATTTGAAGGAGATGCATCCTAGTATCCTTGCTGACTCTAAGGAGCGAGACACCAGCTTTTATGGACCCTGCCTGTGGAGATTGATGGCACAATCTGATGTTAGTTCTCCTAGTGCACCTGCATGAATGCTCTAAGTGAGCACCCACCCAGAACCTTCACCTATTTGGATGATCTTACTCCCCTCTACCCAACTCACCATTCTCAGGCTGATTAAGAATCTATGTTCTGTGTACGAGGACAATGAGAATGAGGGGTGTTTCACAGTGATTCATGTGTATTGCTAGAGTGCACTCAGTAATGGTGTTAGCCATTTTTTTGTTCTTACACAGACATGACCTTCATGGCCAAGGTCCATAGGCCAGTGGACCACTATAGCTAACAGGGAAGCAACTTCAGAAAAACAAGGAGGACATGTTCCAGGAACTCCTCCTGGCCTTTGAGGCATCCAAAAGAGAGAAAAGAGCATGGAGATGATCTCTCAGAAGCCTGACAGGAAATTAAGGAAATCCAGGAAAAAATATTAGCTGGCCATGGATCCATGATCAAGGCCATGAAGGAGCAGACTGTACTTCTAAAGACAATAGTGTCAGTGCAGACACAGTTCATGAAAGCTCAGCCTCTCCCCCTTCAGTGCAACAGAACTTCTTTCTCTGCACTCCACCAACTCCCCCGACATATGCCTACCAAAGTCAAGGACCATTTCATTACTCCATTCCACCCCCTCAGACAGCTATGACAGTGGCAGCTGGACTTACACGTAGTTTCCTTTCCTCTAGGATTTGTTTGTGTTGTGTGCTGTTTTGTATTTAATAATAAAAGTAAGCTGGGAGGTGGGGGGGAACACTCTTTATTTGTGTTGACCATGAATGGTACATCTACCATTAACACATGTATAGTGGTCATTGAATGTCTCAGTGCAGTTCCAAAAAACACATGATGGTTTCTCATTGTCAGAATGGCCCCTCAATGCCTCTCTTATGCATACGGCCCTCTGTTGTGCCCCTTTAATACCCCTGGTATCTGGCTGCTCATATTCAAATGCAAGGTGATCTATCTTGGTGGTCCCCCCAGTGGCAAACTTCTCACCCTTAGCTTCCCATTATGGAACACACAGTAGGCCATTATAACCACAAGAATATTGTCCTCATTTTAGTCTGGCCTGCCATAAAGGCATCTCTAGTGTGCCTTTAACCTGCCAAACACACCTTCTACTGTCCATTCAGCACGTGCTCAGCCTATTATTGAAACGTTCCTTGCTGCTGTCCAGATTACCTGTGTAAGACTGTGGCTTTAGTGGGTGAGTGTCCCAGAATCACTATGGGCATTGGAATCTTCGCATCGGGGAAAAAAAAAAGTCCCTGCTTGTAGCTTCTGGTACAGGCTAGTGTTCTTGAAGATACGAGCATCACTCACCTTTCCTGACCAACCAACAGTCAGTGAAATGCCCAGGGTGATCCGCAAGTGCCCGCAGTACCATAAGAAGTAACACTTTCTATTGATGTACTCTGTCACAAGATGTTCTGGAGCCAAAATTGGGATGTTTGTGCCATCTACTGTCCCACTATGTTTAGGGAATCCCGCTGCTTGAAATAGCGGATGGGTTCACAGCATCATGGCCAGGGTCATACTTCTTTGCAGCAGAATGTGACTAATGGCACTGCACACTTGCGATAATACTTCTCCAGTGGTGGATTTACCAACTCCAAACTGATTAGCAACTGAACAGTATCAGTCTGTAGTTGCCAGAGTCCACAGAGCGGTTGCCATGTGCTTCTCCACTGAAAAGGCAGCTCTCATTTGGGTGTTCTTGCACTACAGGCCAGGGGCCAGCTCCGCAGAGCGTTCCGTGAAGGTGGCTTTGTGCATTTGAAAGTTCTGTAGCCACTGTTCGTCATACTAGACCTGCATAATGATGTGATCCCACCACTCAGTGTTTCTTATGCACCCAGACATGGCGGTTCACCGTATGCAGATTATCCCTGAATGACAGCAGCAAAGCGGTGCTGTTTGTCTGCATGTCATTCAGCAGGTCAGGCTCCTCCAGTTCCTTTTCTGATTTGGAGCTTATGTTCAGAATGCTGAAAGCAACAGTGGAGCGTAGCGTGGGATCCCTCTCTTCAGATACAGATGGTAGGTGTGCAGTAAACAGCGAGGAGCCATTGGAAAAAATGGCATGAGTCACTACTAGCAACTCTATGAATGATGACACGGAAACACAATTCACCATGGGACATTGAGGCAGCGCCCATGCTGCTCAGTGCTCCTCTCAGCCATCCCAAAATTTGTAGTGGCAGAAACTACCAAGTTGCACGGTGGGATAGCTGCCCACAATGCCCTGCTCTCACTGTCAATACTACAGCACCAAGAGTGGATGCTTTTTTGTGGCAAAATGAGTGCTGTGTGTAGGGGCGCGAGCACTGTAATTATAGCACTTATCACCAAAAAAATACTGTCCACAAAACTTTCTAGTATAGACAAGGCCTTGCTCCTTTTCCTCAGTGACTATAAGGGGGGTTGAATACACAGGGAGAACTGCAAAGCTGAGTCAGTGAACTGCTTAATTTGTCACCCACTGACTAAGCACAGAACACCTAGCATTGTTGCCTTTCTCTGTGTTAACCATATTCAGCAATGCTAGAAAGAGGGAGAGAAAAGAGAAGCTTTCTCAGTAGCATCCACTGGGGAAGGAAGAAAGCTGACCTGATCCTGAAGGGGGATAGCTTTTTCCTTGTAAAGCATTCCCTGACTTCTTCCTCCTGTTACCAGACCTAACTCTTTAGAAGGATCAAGAACCAGGACACGGGAACAAATCTGTGTGTGTTTGTGGGGAGGGGTGGATGGCAAGTGAGAACAATGGAATGGGAAACTGGAGGCTGTTAAAATATAGATTCTTTAAATGTTTGAATTTATACATTTGTGAGACTTCTGAAAGGTGAAGGTGCAGATGTGTATAGAATTCCTCCCCCAAATAATAAGGAAGTTATTTTATTGACTGCCACACTGATTTGCTCTCATGGGTTATATAAAACTATCAGTAAAGTGTTAAATTATCTTATTTGTCCGTGCCAAAGGAATAAATTCCCTACAATATACTTTCAAATGGTTTTGTCTGGTGTAGTTTTGAATCACTCAAATGTTGGGGCTTCCAGCTTTTCTTTTAGGAGACTTTTTCACAGGCTAGTAGATCTTATAGACAACATTTGTTGTTCATTCAAGGGGAGTTGTGTTCTGCTGGCTCTTTTTGTAGTTTATGCAAGGGTGCCAAGAGGCTTAGATAGGTGCCCCTCTTTTAATTCTTGTATTAATCTAAATAAACAAATTCTACTATGCTTTTTCTTGTCTCTTCTTGTGTTTGTCAGTCAGGTTTAATATGACTGTATTCATTTATATAAAATGGGCAAAACATGTAAGGACTTGGAAATTGTTACATTCATCCAAGCTGAGTGTAACAAGAAATATAACAATGAAACAGAAAAAAGCAATCTCCACACTTCTTAATCAAGCGCCTTCCATCCTCCATTCTCATTTCATCCTTGTTTGGAAGATGAACTTTTAGTCAAAAATAAACATTTTTAGAGGTTTTCAGTTAAATATCTCAGAAATTAACAAATTGTCTATGTAAATTTATACCCAGAATTTCTTGTTGGGCTAATACGCCATATTCGATGTAAAATTTGAAAATGATTAAAAATTACTAAATAGTCCTTATTTCCCCATGTGCAGTTTGTGTACAGAGTTGCATCACCTGCACAAAAGAGCACCAACATTTTTTCAGCTTTTAGGGCCCTGTTTTGTCAATGCGTTATTGGGAAGAGGTAACTCTTTCGGAGTTTTGTCATGCTTTTATAACTTGGATTGCAACAAGTCACAAAGGGTAAATGGATAAAAGTAGGTGTCAAAATTGTATTGCCTGTTAAGGCAACTAATGATGAGTGAATGGATCCTTCAGTGTCTGGGAAAGAGATTTTTAGCCACGTGGACCAAAGATTATGAAGATGGATACTTACCTTTTCTTTTATTGTTTTAAAAATGTATGTAGATAAATGAAAATTAATGGTAATGTATTTGTTTCTATTCCAGATGGGAATGACCGGTAACACTAGTCCATTTGGGCAGCCCTTCAGTCAAGCTGGAGGGCAGCAATTGGGAGCTACAGGAGTGAACCCTCAGTTACCAAACAAGACAGGCATGGCAAATAACTTGCCTCCCTTTCCTACTGACATCAAGAGTACTTCAGTTACCAGTGTGCCAAATATGGTAAGTTGCATTTAGCTCAGATAATTCCCCTTTCCTTATTACACATTTTCGGAATATATTACAAATCCCAAGGTGTGGTTATATCTAATAAAAACTGAGTTCACATCGTACTAGTTTATATTTTAATGAATGATAGTATTAAAATTTGTCATTAATCTGGTTTCCTTCCTCAATAGCATTGGTAAGCAAAATATTAATGGTGAATTTGTAAAACAAAAATGAGGAGAGCCCCAAATGTGCAAAGTGTACCCAGTGCCCAGTCTGTGGTGAACATAAGACAGAAATAAGTTTTAACAGTATACTGGATGAGACGTACCATTGATCTGATCCCATATGGCTGTTCTAGCATCCGCCTTCCCAACAGTATTTCACCTCAGAAATAGATATTTTAGTTTCAATGAAGAGAATCCAGACATCCTCATTCTTGTATAGACACAAAGAATTACATGGGTTACTTTGAGGCAGTATTGCTTTCTGTCAAATCTCCAGTGAACTGGGAATTATCAAGAGAGTGAGGTGGGGTGGGGAATTAGAAGCTTGCTTAAAATTTATTTCTGTGCTTGATAACCCCCACTATTGATTACCAAGAGCATTTAATAAACAGTTCTGCCCTTAAAAGGATACACTGTCACATGCCTTTTTTAAAATGTTTTCTTTTAGTGCCCCTAAACAATATACTCCTTATTTTTTTAATTATTAAAATAAAATTAAGGGAATTTTTGTTCCCTGCTGTTATTCAGAAGGGTCCTCAAGTGGATCTCAGAGCAACATTACCAATGATGCTCGGGCCTGTACCTTCCCTTTCCTTTTCTTTTTTTGTGCGCTAACATGCTGCGTCTTCAGTCTGTTACTTTCATCCATTGTTGCTGTTGCTGAGATTCTGCAGAACCTGGGGAAGGGTTTTTACATTCAAAGAAACTGTAACTGAACATGCTAAATGCTGTCAAATGCACAAAGCTAACTGGAAAAAAGAGAAGGTATTTTTCTTTAATCTTATAAGTTACTTATCAAAATATTGCTATGAAATTGTCAACTGGAAATGTGATTTTCAATTTGATAACTTCCCTCTACATCAATGTTCATTTTGTTTTGCTGATCACCTTTTACAACAGGAAAGATTCCTTACCAAAATAATCAACTCCTTCCTAAATTTTAATAGCTATTAGAATACTGCTATAGAGGCAACATTGGATTGTGGCATCACAGAAAAGGAACAGCTGATTAGAAAGGAGTAGGAGCTTTTAGTATACAGTTTTAGAATGCAAAAGTGAAGGGAAACACGGGGGAAAAAACCCCATCAATTACAACATTTCCCCCTAAAATGATTACTGAAAGACTTACTAAGCTTTATAAATCAAATCATGCTTAAAGTTATAAGGAAAGTAAGCCTATGCAATTCTTCATACTCTGTGGTATACAATGTAATAATCGGAAGGCTGTTTCTAGAATAAGTTAGGTAATTAAAAACTCATTAATATTAGTGGTAGACTTAAGTGTTCAGTGAGGTTCCGTATCTTAAGTGTTGCATTGTAACTTCATAAACGTTTTTCATATATTTACTACTGCAGAGTTGGATAAATTTAAGCAGACTAAGCATTAACTTTGCTCACTGTTATCTTAGTGTTAGTAAGAGATACCACCTGCATCCACAGTCTTGACAAAGCATCTGAGAGCAGGTGCATTTTGACCAGTGGATTGCATTTTAAATGAGAATTGTGTTTTTAAAATTCCATAGTAGAATGAAATGCCTTTTCATACAGATTTTTAGAATTACACTGTGGTATTGGTCACCTTTATAACGCTGAAGCAAGATTTTTGCTTGAGGGGAAAAAGCAACGATTTTTGAAATGTTACTGAGCTTAATTTAATCTTGCCTGTACTTGCCATTCAGACTTCACATTGGTTTACCCAATCCCCATTTTCAGCAGTTGGGTATATTTTCTAATGTAGACTAATTTAGTGTGTACACATTTGTTCAGTAACTTAATTCTCCAGGTATGTATCATTGGTTGTTTGTCACAAAGGATTATATTACACCTTTTGCTTTGAACCTTGTTGACTGAGTCCCAAAATAGATGCAGGAAATGATCTTTTCTGTAAACTCAGGAAGACAACAGAGTCTTGTGGCACTTTTAGAGACTAACAGATTTATTAATCGCATGAGCTTTCGTGGGAGAAAATCCCACTTCGTCAGACGCTTTGAAGATAGGAAAGTTACAGAGTGGGAGGAAATTAAATGCAGGGGAGTGTCTGACATAGCATCAGGTCAGGCTGTAACAGCAAATCAAAGTAGGTGTTAGGATTCAAAACACTGGGGAACAGCACATAGAGGAGGGGGGAGGTCAATTCACTTGATGTAATGCGAGAAAACACCTACTTTGATTTGCTGTTACAGCCTGACCTGATGCTATGTCATACACTCCCCTGCATTTAATTTCCTCCCACTCTGTAACTTTCCTATCTTCAAAGCGTCTGACGAAGTGGGATTTTCTCCCACGAAAGCTCATGCGATTAATAAATCTGTTAGTCTCTAAAAGTGCCACAAGACTCTGTTGTCTTTCTACAATAGACTAACACGGCTACCCCTTTGGAAATAAACTCAGGAAGTGTGTGTAAATTCCTATAACATCTAGAAGCTATGTTTTAGTACTTTGTGAAAGTAGACTGTTTAATGAGACTGAGTAGAGTCTCTGGTATCATTTTGGTTCTGATAAGGAAAGCATACTATTGAATGCTCTCATGTTTATGCTGTGCAAAATATTTGACTTCTAGATGGTGCAAATTCCCTGTGACAGTGATTCTTGCTAGTATGCTTGTAAAAAAATCATTTTCTTTGGAAATTGTGGATGTTGGAATATTGCAGACTTGGACCAATTTTGTGTGATATTTTCAGTGCTTGCTGCTACTTCACAAAGTAAAATTAAAATATCACCACTTGCTTCAATATCTATAAATGTATTTGGACTAATTTAATCAAACTGCTTGTGTAGTTTCTATGGAAACTACAAATTCAGTTATGTTTTATGCTCTTAAACATGATAGCAGTTACCATAGAAACTTACAAAGCCTCTTCATGAGATGCAAATTGCTTACTGTTGGTTGACACTAGAAACATTTCCATTCTTTAGCTGAAGTATTGAAGCACAGATTACACTGTTGTGCCTTCCAGATACACACTTAAATTTAGCAGGAATTTCAGGAATCCTCACTTCAGACTGTTTGAAAGAAAATGTAAATGGCGATGAAAGGATATAAATCTCATAAACTTTCAGGTCTTAATCCCATCCAGTTGTCAGAGGAGCACTCCATCACTTGCTTGTTTCCCTATCACTGGGAAATTTTTGTGTTGTCTTAAAAATCGTCTATTTTGGTGTCATGTTTGTAGAAGGGAGCTGGTTGCCACCTGCTAGAGTCAGGACCCTGTGTAAATGCCATTATGAAGCCATTTGCACAGCTGCATAATTCCATTTTGAAACTGCAGTTTAATTATATGCTATAGAATCTGAACAGTTTTATGGATAGTAGCTTTCTCGGGATTATCTATCAGAAATATTCCATAGAAGTTCTCTCCTTCCTGCCTCCCAAAATCCCTTCCCGATCCCATTTTGGGGACCACTCTCATGAGGTGATGCTTAACAGGGCGTGGAATCCCTATCACACTGAGAGGCAACAGAGCATGTCCCACTTCATTACTGTGGCAGGGTGTTCTACTCTATTTTCAATTATCAAAAAAGACAGAGGGTGGAAACCCACCCTGACTCTTTTTTCAATGGTAGGCTCTGCCATCTATGGAGTCTATCACAGCACTGGGTCAGGCAGAACCAGTAACTGGCATCCCTTGTGCTCCGGAACATACTGAGATGTATGCTACCTGAGAAGATATCTTCGGCCTTCCCAGACCCACAACCTCAGCTCCTTTTGGGCTACTTTGTGACCTGATAATTGAGGGACATTTTAGCCCCAGAAGACAGAAGCTTATTCACCTTCTCCAACCATTTGCCAGAGTTTCCTTCCACCAGCACCAGTAGTACTTCTGGTGGAGACAGATCCAGCCTTCTTTTGCCTGACTGTGATGTCCAGAATCATCATCTTTGAGAGAGGTTAGTTCAGGCACAGCTTCAAGACTTTCTTGGACATGTCCTCTATGCAAGCAGGATTTCCTTCCAAGGGATTGCAGGTACCTAGTGCCTTGCTCGCACACCAAATGAGTGTTCAATGGTTCATACTGGCTCTTTTGGAGTCCTTGGAATCTATATACACCGCAGCTTGGATTTGTGCATGGTACCAGAAAGTCACATTGTCCCTCTCCTTGTAGGCCACAGCACCTGGTTCTGCAGGAGTATGTGGAGAAAAAGACATCTTTTTCCTTACCTGATGACTCAATTGCACCATCTTCACCGTTCCCACCAGACAACAGTAGGCAATATTAAGAACTGTTGCAGAGGGTGGTGGCAGTACTTCAGGTCCCATTAGAAGAAGTTCAAGATACACAGCACAAGCTCTTGAATGTCCTGAAGTCTTTTGGACCCAGTTGGGTACTTCTTCCAGTGAATAAGGCCATTGGAGTGGTATAACATATACCAGCAACATGTACCCCAACCCCTAAAAGGGCTGAGAAACATTACTTTATGCCTCCGAAAGGCACAGAATTCTTGTTCTTCCCCCCTGCCTCCAGCTCCCTGCTTGCTCAAGCATCCACAGAAAAATTCATGCAGCAACACCCTATGGCCAGGGGAGTGAGGTGCCTGGACTTCTTGAGGAGGAAGGTATTCACAGCCACCAGTCTTCAGTTTCAAAATCTCTAACTACTAGGCTCTGTTAACAAAATATGACTCTGAATTACTTGAAGTTCCTGGAGTTCAAAGAAATTTGCTCAGGAGACAGGGCCCAATTCCAAACCCTTGTTAAGGAAAGTAGATTCTTTGTAGCGTGCAATAGGATTTTAGCTGTGGAAGCACCTGGTACCACAATAGTAATATAGCAAGTGTCATGACTTCACTCACTGGGGTTCCCAAAAAGATTCAGATACCACTGAGGATTTGCCCTTTGATGAAACTGGTCTTTTCAGCAAGAAACCAGATGGGTCTTGTGCTCACTAAAAGACTCCAGGATAGCCCTGCCCTCCCCAGGCATTCATGAACCTCACAGAACTGTATTATAAACAGGAGAAGAAGCAAAGACTCCATCCACAGCCTTTCTATCACCAGTGATACAGAGAACTACCACACAAGCATCAGAGCATCCCTGATGCCATACCAACATCAAGGGAAAGGGTTTTATTCTAGTGTCTGAGTAAATGTGGCATAGTCCATTCTGACATCCATGCTGATCCTAGATTTTACAGTAGTGACCCTGGACTCAACTGCAACAAGTTCTTACCAATCTCCTTGTAGACAGTTTCCATGCCATGAACTGTTTGATGATAATCTAAGACAGTGGTTTTCAAATGTTTTTTCCTCAGGACCCAGTTGGAAAAAAATCATTTATGCCCACCACCCAAAAATTACATCTTTGAGCAATGCATTCCAGTCTTTTGGCGGCAGGGGGTGCCGCGACCCAGTGCCGGTGGGTCTGTGACCCTAAGTTTGAAAATGACTGATCTAAGACAGTCACAAACCTCGAGCAAGCAGATATCCAGACCTTTCTGTCTTTCCTAGGTTACGTGGGCACCTGTATTTGTGTAATGCCATTAGATACTAAGGTTGTCAGTTTGAGAGTAGATATAGGTTGCTGTCCCTGTTGGGAGTAAAGACACCAAAATTTTAATGGCAGAGGCATAGATATCTTTCACTGTAAAGAAGCAAGCAACAGCAAACTTTTCCAGATGGCTAAATTTGGTATCAAAGTAGGAGTAAGCTAAAACTTTTAAAAATGGGTGCCTAAATCTATATTTGTTTTTAAATAACTTTGTCTAATTTCAAGTGCTGAGTACATGCCTTCTATTGAAATCATGATTGGTCATATTCTTGGCACCTTTTCCTAAAATCTTGGCCAAAAAGTTTCTAAGGGATTTTCCTTTTTAAAAAAAAAAAAAAAAAAAAAAAAAAAAGTTTCCTTCCAAGAAGTGAATACAAAACTTCCTGTGAATCAGTGTAAAGAGAGAACATCATCTTTCAGAATTAAATACTGACATGTTTAGATATTTATGAATGTTGGTTTTAGTTACTTATAGCCTGTCACACCTGAATAATTTGTGAATGGTTTTGTGATTACTGTTAACTATACGGTTACAGTGTCAATGGTTTTGCCTTACACACAACTGAGAACAGCATTGATGTGTATTTGGAATTTACTTAACACATGAAAACAATGTTTTCCTCACAGTCTCAGATGCAAACCCAGGTACAGCAGGTGGGAGTTGTACCAGCACAGGCAATGACAGCTGGACCAACAGCAGATCCTGAGAAACGCAAATTGATACAGCAGCAACTGGTTCTACTGCTTCATGCTCACAAATGTCAAAGACGAGAGCAAGCTAATGGAGAGGTGCGAGCCTGTGCTCTCCCACATTGTCGAACCATGAAGAATGTCCTCAATCACATGACACATTGTCAAGCTGGGAAAGCCTGTCAAGGTAAGAAGAGCAAATTGTCAGAAGATCAATATAAGAGTTCTTCCCTGTTCTCCAATGGACTTTCCTTTATTGTTTTTGTTACCTGACAGTGACCATTTTATCTACCATAAGTTCTTTTCTCTACACAAATGCTGTAACTTTTTAACTTCCCCCCTCCCAATCTTGCCATTTGTTGCTGCCATTATACCTTTGTCCTTAGAATAAAGTGTTTATCTTTCAAGATCACTGACATGCTACTTTTTCAGAAGTAAAATAGTATTGTCTCACTTTTCCCATCCCAGACCAAGCATGTCACATCTGTGACTTGCCTGAAATCTTTACTAGCTCAGCATGTGGAAGCCATTAGGTTGTTGTTGAACTGCATTTCAGAGCAGCCAAACTAGTTTTTGATATGTCAGAGCAGCACACTACTGCATCTTTATTAATGAAAGAGATATTAGTTATTTGTTCAAGTCCTGACATTTGGTTTAATTGGATTTGGGATTTGGGTGTTTATAGCACTACTTTCGAAAGAAAATTGGGTATTATGGAAATGAACTGTTCCCCCTTCCCCCAACCTTAAAACCAGATTAAACTTAAATGGTATTGCTTCATTTTTTTGATAGTCGCTCATTGTGCATCTTCACGACAAATCATCTCTCACTGGAAGAATTGTACTCGGCATGATTGTCCTGTGTGCCTCCCTTTGAAAAATGCCAGTGACAAAAGAAACCAGCAGCGTAAGTGATCATTTCTACTTATCAGCTACTGTGCAAACATTAGAATAGCATATGGGTGCAACACATTGAATCACATTTACAGTACTGTGAAGGACATTGAGTTATAGTGGTTTGATAAATTAAATTGCTGTATGATACTCTGTTATAAATATACATTTGGGAAACCCCTTTTTGACCATTTATATTCAAATTATTCCTTTAATATCTGATTTATTAAAAAAGGGAAGTTCCCAATTCAGAAACACAATATCCATTTTGCCAAGGCAGGGCAATTTCTAGCAGTCATTTTGTATTAAGGCTGATCAGTCAATAATTACTGGGTCTAGTTGTTATTCCCTTAAATTGTGTTATGAATTGTGTGCACACAGATGTCATTTAGGAATGAATCTTACATCTCATCTTTCATAACATCAGAAATAATTTCAAATCTGGTCCTTAGCCAAGCTACCATTGATCAATCTAGGACAAACAAATTTGCATAAATGGAAACAGATTTGTGGAGCGGAAGGTCTGATGCATGTATCTGAGCAATTACTACTAAGAATAAGTAAAACTGAATTGTACTGTACATTTAATCCTGAAGAAGAGAAAAAGATGGCTGAAACTCTAGTAAGCCTTTCCTGTGTTGTTTGCCTTGTGATCACCACCATACTAGCTTAATATTAAAGTTAGGTAATATTTATTTTTCAGCTTCTGGTCTATTTGTATTCTTTTGTCCTGGAAGCGGGAAAATGTTGAAATTATGTGGGTGGGTTTAAAAGACTGCTGGGCAGGACTAAAATAAACTGATATAGATGATCTAACGTGTGGGTGCAACAGTTTGATTCAGTTAAATGATGTCACATAAAAGTAAATTTGAAAAGAGGGTAAATGGGAAATAATTGAGATACAGGGAAGAACTGCAAATTTGAGTAGTTGTGTTTTTGGAAGAGTTCTGTTTAATTCTAGTTTAAGCTGAGACTACAAGGAGAGTGAGGCAAGCTAACTAACCATGGAACAAGTGGTGAAGAGCTTCACCTAATGCAAAGGACGTTAAAGCTGGAAAGAACCAAAAAAGTAATTCTCCCATGGTGTGGTTAGATTAGGGTAAAAAATTCCTGTGCAAGTTACTCAAATTTGGATAAATTAAATAATAATAAATCATCCAGGATCAGACCCAGAGTTTTGAAGGAACTCAAATATGAAATTACAGAACTACTAACTGGGTATGTAACCTATCACTTAAATCAGCCTCTGTACCAGATGACTGGAGGATAACTAATGTGACATCAGTTTTTTAAAAAGGCTCCAAAGGCAGTCCTGGCAATTACATGCTGGTAAGCCTAACTTCAGTACTTGGCAAATTGTTTGAAACTATATTAAAAAATGGAATTAGCAGGCACATGTATGAACATGATTTGTTGGGGAAGAGTCAACAGAGCTTTTGTAAAGGGAAACCATGCCTTATCAATGTGTTAGAATTTTCTGAGGGGGTCAGCATATCTGTGGACAAGAGTGATTCAGTGGAGAATAGTGTACCTGGTTTTTCAGAAAACCTTTGACACACGGTGCCTCAGAGAAGGCTCTTAAGAGAAGTAAGCAGTCATGGGTTAACAGGGAAGGTTCTCTCATGGATCAATAACTGCTTAAAAGAAAGAGTGTAGGAATAAATAGTCAGTTTTCAGAATGCAAAAAGGTAAATAGCCATGTCTCCCAGGGATCTGTAATGGAGTTAGTTCAGTTCAACGTTCCCCCTTTTCCAGATCATTTATGAAAACAGTGAGGTGACAACGTTTTCAGGTTTTACAAAATTACTCAAGATGGTTGTCCAAAGCAAACTGCAAAAGTTACAAAGGGATCTCATTAAACTGCATGACTGGGCAACAAAATGGCTGATGAAATTCAGCGTTGATAGTTGCAAAGTAATCCCCATTGGAAAACATAATCTGAACTATACATAAAAAATGATGGGATTTAAATTAGATGTTACCCCTCAAGAAAGATCTTACTCATTGTAGGCAGTTCCCTAAAAACATCCACTCAGTGTGCAGAAGCAGTCAAGCAAAAATAGAATATATTATAATACCACTATATAAATCCATAGTATACCCACGTCTTTAATATTATGTGCAGTTCTGGTAAGCCCATCTCAGTTGGAAAAGGTATTTAGAAGGACAACAAAAATGACTGGGTATGAAGCCGCTTCTGCATGAAGAGAATTTAAAAAGACTGATTTTTTTCAGCTTGGAAAGGAGAAAACTAATGGGCATATGATAGTGGTCTATAAAATAATAAATAAACTATTGTTATTTACCCCCTCACACAACACAAGAAGCAGAGGTCACCCAAAGAAATTTATAGGCAGCAGGTTTAAAACAAACAAAAGGAATTGTTTTTTTCTTACAAGGCAACCTCTGGAACTCATTTCCAGGGATGATGTAAAGGCCAAAACTATGAAAGGGTTCAAAAAAGAATTAGGTAAGTTCAGGGAGAATAGGTCCATCAATGTCTATTGGACAAAATGGTCAGGGATGCAATCCACTGCTGCAGGTGTCCTTAGCTGCGAACTGCCAGAAGCTCAGTGTGGATGATGGGATGGATCAGTCAATAATTGCCTGTTCTCTTCTTTCCCTCTGAAGCACCTGGTATTGGCTACTGTTGGAAGACCAGATACTGGGCAAGATGCACCATTGGTCTGACCCAGTATGGCTGTTCTTATGAATAGATGATAGTATAAATGAATGAGTTTAAGAAATATAATTTGCCTCTTTATGCACACTTCCTTTTTTTTCTCCTTGGTCTGTAAAATATCTGTTTTCCTCTAGGCATAGCTAATTGCTAGTGATTAATTTTTGTAATAACTGATTTTTGAGACATTTATTGATACTTTTTTTATTTAAAAAAATTGCAGCTTTAATACCTGTGGTTGAGTTTCTATGGCTATGTCTACACTAGCAAGTTAGTTCATAGAATCATAGAATAATAGGGTTGGAAGGGACCTCACGAGGTCATCTAGTCCAACCCCCTGCTAAAAAGCAGGACCTCTCCCCCTAAATCACCCCAGCCAGGGTTTTGTCTAACCGAGCCTTAAAAATCTCCAAAGATGGAGATTCTACCACCTCCCTAGATAGCCCATTCCAATGCTTCACCACCCTCCTAGTGGGAGAGTTTTTCCTAATATCCAACCTTGACTTCCCCAGCTGTAATTTGAAACCATTGCTCCTTGTTCTGTCCTCTGTTACCCTCGAGAACAGCCTAGCTCCCTCCTCTTTGGAGCACCCCTTCAAGTAGTTGAAGGTTGCTATCAAATCTCCCCTCAGTCTTCTCTTCTGTAGACTAAATAAGCCTAGTTCCTTCAGTCTCTCCTCATAAGTTATGTGCCCCAGCCCCCTAATCATTTTTGTTGCCCTCCACTGGACTCTTTCTAATTTGTCCACATCCTTTCTGTAGTGGGGAGCCCAAAACTGGACACAGTATTCCAGATGCGGCCTGACCAGTGTCGAATAGAGGGGAATTATCACATCCCTCGATCTGCTGGCAATACTCCTACTGATGCAGCCTAATATGCCATTGGCCTTTTTGGCAACAAGGGCACACTGTTGGCTCATATTCATCTTCCCATCCACCATAATCCCCAGGTCCTTTTCTACAGCGCTGCTTTTTTAGCCGATCGGTCCCCAGCCTGTAGCAGTGCATGGGATTTTTCCGTCCTAAGTGCAGGACTTTGCACTTGTCTTTGTTGAACCTCATGAGGTTTCTTTCGGTCCAGTGTTCCAATTTGTCCAAGTCTCCCTGGATCCTGTCCCTGCCCTCCAGAGTATCTACCATTCCCCCCAACTTGGTGTCATCCGCAAACTTACTAAGCACGCAGTCTATTCCTTCATCAAGATCATTAATGAAGATGTTGAATAGAACCGGCCCCAGGACCGACCCCTGGGGCACTCCACTCGTTACCGGTTGCCAACCAGACATCGAGCCATTGATTCCTACTCGCTGAGCCCGTTGATCTAACCAGTTTTCGATCCACCTTACGGTCCACTCGTCCAACCCATACTTCTCCCTCGAGAGGAGTCCCCGTGGGTGCTCCACCTGAGGTGCGCTGGCGCGCGCCGAGCCACTAGCGGGAGATTTAAAAGTAGTTGCCGTTGGAGCCGCACGCGCGAGACAGCTGTCTCGCGGCGTCCCCTGCTGCTGTTAGAACACGCGCGGCTCCAACCGCCCATTCCCTTCTCTCCCGCCGGAGACACTAGTTGGCAACAGATTCCCTCAGCTAAAATTGTCCCCTCAGACATAGGGTTTTCCTTATAGGAACCTAAATTCACCTTATTTCCTCTTTTTTCTTCTTTTCATTTTCTCTTTAAAAAAACAAAAAAACAAAAAAAAACTCGCACTCTCTTAACATGCCGGCTTCACCCGGCTTTAAGAGGTGCGAGAAATGCCGGGACGTGATACCGGCTTCAGACGGCCATGCCATCTGCATCAAATGTCTGGGTGAGGGACACATCTCTGACAGATGTCCCCACTGCAAAAACTTGAGCTCCAGGGCCAAAAAAGATAGGGACCTGAGACTCAAGCTAATATTGATGGAGAAATCACTACGACCTTCACCAGACCCAGGTCGCGGACGCTCTCTCTCCCCGACCCAGCATTCGGGGAAGAGACATCTTTCACCCCCACAAGGAGAGCAGAAGAGAAAAAAACAACTCTCTGCCTCACCGGGGAGGACTCATGCCAAAGAGGCGTCAGGTTCCTCGGGCACAAAAAGCGGCTTAGATTTAAAAAAGAAAGCCGCGGCTGCAGGCAGCAGCTTGGACCGACAGGACAAAATGCCCGAGTCTCAGAGGGCAGTCCCAGGATCGGCACCGGCAGGAGCCTCGGCACCGCAGGGAGGCTCGGCACCGGAAAATACCAGGAGCCTGGAAATAGTGGCGGCAGACCGCCCGGAACCACAGGCTCCCATTAATCAGCACGATCAGCTGGAGCTGACACAGCAAACCGCCCCCACGGCACCGCAGCCTTCAGCACCGTGGACAGCTCCTCAGCAGGCTGCCTCGACACCAGCTCCTGCAAGGAAAAGGACGCAGAAAAAGAAACATGCTGTAGCAGGAAGGGATAGTTCTCCCTCCCCCAGCCTTACTACACATTATGTTAGAGGGACACAGCAACAGCAGAGCTCTTCTCCACCTGACTCATCAAGTGACGGAGAGGCAGGAGGGGACCTGCCCCCCTATGATCCTTTCTATGGACAAGGGTTCATGATGCCCTACCATGATAGAGCACCATACTCATATTATGATCAAGGCTGGTATGGTCCTCGCCTAGCCTATCCCCCTCGCTGGCTGTATCATCAACGACAGCCCGTCCATGCGATACCAAGGATACAGAGCAGAGACCCACAATACACAATGGAAGAAATAAATAATTCTCCTCCATCACAGTCACATGAGGATGATCAGGGGGACGATACTTACCTGCTCTCACCCCAGGAAGTATCCTCTGTAGCGGACGATCTCATTATTCCATCAACTTCATCACAGTCACTTGATGATGCTAGACAGTTTCAAGAATTGTTCAGGAGAGTGGCAGAATCCTTGGAGATCTCATCCCAAGAAGTCCTTGAGTCCCAGCACAAACTACTCAGCATCATGAACACCAAACCATCAACAAGACTGGCCCTTCCTATGGACGATGCGTTGATAGAGCCAGCAGACATAATTTGGCAGAATCCTGCGTCAGCCCCTCCGACTAACAAGAGAGCACACAGGAGGTATTACATTTCAGCCAAGGATTCGGAGTACTTGTTCACTCACCCTGTAACGAATTCGCTGGTAGTGGAAGCAGCGAGTCGAAGAAACAAACAACAATATAACAAAATTGCACCACACAATAAGGAGGATAAAAAAATGGATTTATTTGGGAAAAGAGTATATACATCGTCCTCCTTGCAAATGCGTATTTCAAATTATACAGCATTGCTGGCCAATTATAACCACGCAAATTATTTAAAACTGGCAGATTTCATTGACGACATCCCAGAATCCAGGAGAAGACAGTTCCACTCCATAATTAGAGAGGGCCAATTGATATCTCGTACGGCTCTCCAGGCGGCCTTGGACATTGCAGATACTGCGGCGAGGGCCATGGCCACGGGAGTGGTTATGAGAAGATCTGCCTGGCTTCACTCGGCGGACCTCCCTTGTCAATTGCAGACCACGACTGATCAAAGATTCAGAATGAATAATGTGAGACACCGGGGCCAGAGGGAAGCAGAAGAGTGGTGGATGGCCGGTACATAAGCCCTAGAATGCTCCAAGCTTTATTCCCCACAGACTGAGCAAGGCTGCTGCACCTTAATTAGGGTCACCTGGGACCAATTAAGGCCAGCTGGTAAAAAGCCCTTGCTCCAGCCAGAGGGTGTGGAGAGTGAGGGGAAGCAGGAGTGGAGAGTGAAGGGAAGTAAGAGTGGGGAGTGTTGGAGAGAGTGGTGGAGAGACAGAAAGACAGAGACAGAAAGGCAGAGACAGAGACAACAATACTAAGTCCCAGAAGGGCAAGAAGAGCACAGAGAGAGGGGGAGATAGCCCAGGGGAGGGTAGTGCTGCTACCAGCAGCCTCAGCAGCGTGCAGCTGCTAAACCTAGGGCCCCTGGGCTGGGGCTCGGAATAGAGGGAGGGCCTGGGCCCCTTCCCCCTCCTGCCTCTCTGTGCACCCCGGGCTTCCACTGCCCAGAGACTGGGGCAAGCAGGGCTTACCTTGGGCCCACAAGACAGAGGAGCACAACACCCACGGGAGCAGAGCGGTCCGTTTGCCACAATACACTAACATCCATCATTCCTGCCTTGGACCTAAATGACTGGTTTACATCCCTCGACCTCCAAGACGCGTATTTTCACATCTCGATACACCCATCTCATCGAAGATTCTTGAGATTCAGAGTCGGAAACACATTATCAGTACACGGTACTACTTTTCGGACTCTCAACGGCCCCAAGAACATTTTCGAAGGTGTTCTCAGTGGTAGCAGCCTGCTTAAGGAAGTAAGGCATCATGTTTTTCCCTTACTTAGACGATTGCCTCCTGAGGGCATGTTCACAAGGGAGGGCAATGGACGATCTACAACGCACTATTCAGCTTTTCCAGACATTGGGACTCCTCGTCAATTGGCAAAAATCAATTACGATACTGTCTCAGGTCATAGACTTCATAGGGGCAAGGTTAGACTCTCGGAGAGCAAGAGCCTTTCTTCCCTACGACAGATACGAGGCAATCAATACCCTCGTAAACACGATATGCACTGCCCCTACAGTAGATGCTCTGACATGCATGAGACTCTTGGGCCACATGGCAGCCACGACAGCAGTGGTCGAGAATGCCCGCCTTCACATGAGGACATTTCAACTTTGGTTCTCAAGACTCTTCAAACCTCACTGGCATCCATGCCACAAAACATTATCGGTACCAGGGACCATAAAACAATCCCTGCAATGGTGGAAGTCACCTCGAAACCTCCTCACAGGAGTCCCCTTTCATCAGAAGACACCCACAGTATGGATGTCGACAGATGCCTCTCTCACGGGTTGGGGAGCATGCCTCGGTACCGACACGGCGCAGGGAAAATGGTCCATGTTGGAGTCCCGCCTGCACATCAACATTCTCGAGTTAAGGGCTGTTCGCAGAGCGTGTGCATATTTCCTCCAGAAAATCAAAAATACCCACACAAAGGTTATGACAGACAACATAGCCTGTACGTACTACATAAACAGACAGGGAGGAGCAAGATCTCCTTCACTCTGTGTGGAGGCCCTAAAACTGTGGAGATGGTGTGTGATCCACAGAGTGATTATCTCAGCGACCTATTTGCCAGGAAATCGAAACATAATAGCAGACACACTCAGCAGATCCTTCCCCACGGATCACGAGTGGGAGCTGAGCCAAACAGTGTGGGAGATTATCTGTCAGCGCTGGGGATACCCAGTGCTAGATCTCTTTGCCACATATCAAAATCGAAAGTGCCACCAGTTTTGCTCCAGGGCAGGAATTGGCACAGCATCCCGAGGAGACGCATTCCCCCACTCATGGTCAGTAGGCCTATTATATGCCTTCCCTCCGCTACCACTCATACAAAAGACTTTAATCAAGATAAGGCACGATCAGGCAACAGTAATAATGATAGCCCCGGCATGGCCACGTCGACCGTGGTTTACCCTCCTCTTACAAATGTCTGCTCAACCGCCGATGCCCCTTCCATTCATATGGGACTTATTGTCGCAGAACAGCGGCAAGACTCTGCAGCAGAACATTCAAAAGCTGCACCTCACGGCATGGCTGCTCCATGGTTCACACGGGATGAGCTAGAATGCTCAGAATCAGTTAGAGAGGTGCTATTAAATAGCAGAAAGGCATCAACCAGACGTACTTACCTGATGAAATGGAGAAGATTTATGGAGTGGTGCACACCAAAGGGCATTGAACCGTTCCACGTCTCCATCCCAATTATACTGGACTACTTGCTGCTCCTGAAAAGATCAAAATTGGCAAATAGTACTATAAAGGTACACCTGGCAGCTATATCAACTTTCCACTCCAGTACAGAAATCGGAACTATTTTCTCGAACCCGTTGGTAAAGAGGTTCATGGCAGGATTGCAGAACCTTTACCCTGAGGTAAAGCTACCACCTCCGAGTTGGGACCTTCAGCTGGTCCTTCAGACACTTACTGGACCTCCTTTCGAGCCCCTCGCAAGTTGCTCATTACTACATCTCTCAATGAAGGTCACCTTTTTGGTAGCCATCACCTCAGCCAGGAGAGTGAGTGAATTAGGGGCGCTAATGTCACAACCCCCTTCACAGTTTTTCATAAGGACAAGGTGACAATGAGACCTCACCCAAAGTTCATCCCCAAAATTGCTACAGCATTTCATGTGAATCAACCTATTGACTTACCTGTATTCTTTCCGAAACCGCGCTCCAATCCGGACGAAGCTCGTCTCTACACCCTGGACGTCAGACGGGCAATCGCTTTTTACCTAGAAAGAACAAAATCATTTAGAAAATCTGACAGACTTTTTGTTGCAATCGCCAACAGGTGTAAAGGCTCAGTCCTCTCCTCTCAGAGAATTTCGAAACTTATAACCACATGCATTCGGGAAGCCTATAACACAAGAGGCCTTCCTCCACCAGCTACCATAAGAGCCCACTCTACCAGGGCCGTTGCCACGACGACAGCCTTTTCACGCAACATCTCAATTATCGAGATCTGCAGGGCAGCGACTTGGGTCTCACCGCATTCCTTTATTAAACACTATGCAATAGACAGCATGACTCGGGCAGACGCCAGTCTTGGACAATCAGTCTTGGCAGTGGTACAAAGAGCAGGCTCCGAAGCCCAGACGTCCAATTAAGGGCACTGCTTGCTAAGCACCTCAGGTGGAGCACCCACAGGGACTCCTCTCGAGGGAGAATGGGAGGTTACTCATCTTGGTGCAGTAACTGAACTTCTTCGAGATGAGAGTCCCCGTGGGTGCTCCACCACCCGCCCTCCTCCCCTCTCTACTTCGGAACCCTACAACACTATGGGTAGAGAAGGGAATGGGCGGTTAGAGCCGCACGCGTTCTAACAGCAGCAGGGGACGCCGCGAGACAGCTGTCTCGCGCGCGCGGCTCCAATGGCAACTACTTTTAAATCTCCCGCTAGTGGCTCGGCGCGCGCCAGAGCACCTCAGGTGGAGCACCCACGGGGACTCTCATCTCGAAGAAGTTCAGTTACTGCACCAAGGTGAGTAACCTCCCATTCCTTAACTTGCCGACGAGAATGCTATGGGAAACCGTATCAAAAGCCTTGCTAAAGTCAAGGTATACCACGTCAACGGCTCTTCCCGCATCCACAAATCCAGTCATCTCATCATAGAAGGAAATCAGGTTGGTCAGGCACGATTTGCCCTTGGTGAATCCATGTTGACTGTTCCTGATCACTCTATTTTCCTCCAAGTGTTTCAGGATGGATTCCTTGAGGACCTGCTCCATGATTTTCCCAGGGATTGAGGTGAGGCTGACCGGTCTGTAGTTCCCCGGATCCTCCTTTTTCCCTTTCTTAAAGATAGGTACTATATTTGCCTTTTTCCAATCCTTCGGGACCACCCCCGTTCGCCATGAGTTCTCAAAGATAATGGCCAGCGGCTTTGCAATCATTTCCCCCAACTCCCTCAGCACCCTCGGATGCAGTTCATCCGGCCCCATGGACTTGTGCACATCCAATTTCATTAAGTGTTCCCTAACCTGACTTTCCATCACCGAGGGCCGCTCTCCTTCTCTCTATTCCGCGTTACCCCATGTAGTAGCCTGGGAGCTGGCCCTCCCTGTGAAGACTGAAGTAAAAAAAACATTGAGTACTTCAGCCTTTTCCGCATCATCCTCCACGAGGGTGCCTGCCCCATTCAGTAAGGGACCTACACCACCTCTGATCCTTTTCTTGTTGCTGATATACTTATAGAACCCCTTTCTGTTATCCTTCACATCTCTTGCTAGCTGCAACTCCAATTGTCCTTTGGCCTTTCTGATTTTATCCCTGCAGTCCCGAGCAATATCTTTATACGCCTCCCTTGTCATCTGTCCAAGCTTCCACTTCTTGTAAGCTTCCCTTTTATGTTTCAGCTCCCCGCAGAGTTCCCTGCTAAGCCACGCTGGTTGCCGTCCATATTTGCTGTTCTTTCTGCACATCAGAATGTTATCTTCCTGTGCCTTTAACAGGGTTTCTTTAAAATACAGGCAGCTGTCTTGGACACCTTTCCCCTTCAGATCAGCCTCCCATGGGACACTGCCCATCAGCTCCCTAAGGGATCCAAAATCTGCTTTTCTGAAGTCCAGGGTGTATGTTCTGCTTCTTTCCTTCCTTCCATTGATCAGGATCCTGAACTCTACCATCTCATGGTCACTGCTGCCCAGGTTGCCATTTACTTCTACTTCCCCGATCAATTCTTCTTTGTTTGTGAGCAATAGGTCTAGAGGTGCAAGGCCCCTAGTTGGTTCCTCCAGCATTTGTACTAGGAAGTTGTCCTCAATATTCTCCAAAAACTTCCTGGATTGCCTGTGCACTGCTGTATTATCTTCCCAGCAGATGTCAGGATAATTGAAGTCCCCCATAAGAACCAGGGCCTGCGATGATCTGGAAACTTCTGTTAGTTGTCCATAGAACGCCTCATCCACCTCCTCTTTCTGGTCTGGCGGTCTGTAGCAGACACCCACCACAACATCCCCCTTGTTGCATTCTCCCCTAAACTTAACCCACAGACTTTCAACCATCTTGTTTCCACTTTCATAGTGGAGCTCCGAGCAGTCATAGAGCTCTTTTACATATAGCGCTACTCCTCCCCCCCTTCTTCCCTGCCTGTCCTTCCTGAACAATTTATATCCATCCATGGCAGTGCTCCAGTCATGCAAGTTATCCCACCACGTTTCTGTTATTCCAATTATATCATAGTTCCTAGTCTGTGCCAGTACTACCAATTCTTCCTGCTTGTTTCCCAGGCTCCTCGTATTTGTGTACAGGCACCTAAGATACTGGGCCCATTGCCCTTCTTTGCCCTGTCAAGTCTCCCTCCTGTCGCATCTTCCTCCTTGCAATTTCTCCCGGTGTCCTCCTTCCCCACTCGCCTGAGGTATTATGAATTCATTAGGAAATAAAAAACAATTATTTAATTCCCCCCTCCCAGTCCCAACTACCCTCTCTTTTATTCCTGCTGTTACAACCCCAGCACCCCCCAAGTTCCATCCCTTCCCCCAGGTCTCCCTCATTTTCACTTACCTGTGGGCTTTGGTCACCTTCCCCCTTCAAACCTAGTTTAAAGCTCTCCTCACCAGGTTAGCCAGTCTGCTTCCAAATACGCTCTTCCCCTTCTTGGATAGGTGGAGTCCATCTCTGCCTAGCAGTCCTTCTTCCTGAAACAGCACCCCATGGTCGAGGAAGCCAAAGCCCTCCTGGTAACACCATCTCCGCAGCCAGGCATTCACCTCCAGGATGCATCTGTCCCTGCTCGGGCCCCTACCCTTGACCGGAAGGATCGAGGAGAACACCACCTGTGCACCGAACTCCTTCACCCGTGCTCCCAGAGCCCTGTAGTCACCTTTGATCTGCAGAGGGTCACCTCTCGCAGTATCATTGGTTCCCACATGGATGAGTAGCATGGGGTAGTAGTCAGAGGGACGGATGATTCTCGACAATCCCTCCGTAACGAATTAAGGAAGCTTAATTCGAACTAACTAAAGCCATGGCTACACTAAATTTTAATTAGTTTGGATTAAGGGCTTCCTTAATTCGAACTAATGAATTTGAATATGCAATTCGAACTAAGGGTTAATTTGAACTAGTTAGTTTGAATTAACAAATGTAGCCATGTTAGTTCAAACTAATTGCTTAGTTCTAACTAACTGGCCCATTGAACTCAATGCAATTCTCTAATTCGAACTAAGCAAGTGCCATGAATGGCACTTGCTTAGTTCGAATTCAGTTCATTTGAATTAACTAAAATTGGTTCAAATTAGTTAGTTCGAATGAACTAATTCGATCTAACGTTAGTAAGTGTAGACATAGCCTATGAGAAATCCAGTCAGCGTATGTGCTAACTACAGATTTTCCAGCAATCATAATGCAGTTGTTATCGTAGTGATCTTATATTTGAAGTCACCGCAGAAGGCTTGACTATGCATTGTTCATCTGTTCATTGTTTTGTCACTCGTGTAATTTATCAAATCAGTGAAAGCACTTGAATTAAAATAAATTTTAAGTAAAAATTAGTCTTTGTTGTTAGATCTCTGAGTAAGACATGTTTTGGCTTGGTTGCAACAGAAAGATGGAAGGTAAATGCATATTTTCCCTCTTTTCTTGGAAGGGGAAGGCAATGCAAATCTCAAATCCATTAGTGCTTACTGGTTAGCAGTGCACTGATGTGCAAAATTCTTCAGTCTGAAATGCATGTATGAGTTGCATGTATGACTTCTCAAGTCTTGTACCAAGTTAAAAAAAATTAAACTTTTTTTTAACATTTACATTTTATTTTTTTAGATTTAGAACACAAGGGCATACCTGTTCCAAACTTTAGGCTCTTAAGATATTAAAATTCAGTTAACTTAATGGAGAGCATCTGAAAATTGGCACACAAGCAACATAATACATGAGAATATTTTTTTTAAATGGCATGGTGTTCACACACCCCCAAATTAAGTTGTTTGCTTTTAGATGTGTTTGATTGTAACATTGACAGTAATTGTTAAAAATGTTCATGGCAGAAAATGATGGGGAAAAAACTGAAAAAGGAAGGAATAGAAAGAATGATAACATTCACTTCTCCATCTAGTTATGATGAAAAGAGCATGATCTTTCAGGAGAGCCATCTGGTGATCTATGAGAGCAGGAGGTAGATAGAATCTGTAGTTCTGTCTCATTCCCAGTTTTAAACTTTGAATCCCTTTTGCTTCTGTTGTTTTATGTGGCTCCATCCTCTTTGTGGCCTGTGCTTCCCAGTGTTTCTAATGCTTTCCAAATTTTGGAGTATGCTGGATCGGTCACTTTTCACTGGAGCGTGGAGCATTTTAAACCCCCTTTGAATTCTAGAGGGCCTTTCTGAAGCAGAGATGCTATATACAGATGCATCTTGGTCCTCAGAACTGTCTTTTTAAGATGGGGGAAAGAGAATAGAATTCTGGAAGGTCTGGTATATGCCTCCTCCCAGTAAAAGTCACCCACCACAGTTGCCAGTCCCCAAGTTTCTAAAATCTTATACCCTATAGGAACATGGTCTGGCCAGACACACTTCCATTTCATTAATTTTTCTTAGTTGTCAGACAGATGTGTCTACCTAGGCTCTAGCCTCAATTGCCAAGATTTTCAAGATCCAGTGTAGCAGGTTTCTAAAGTCTTTATAACTGTGCACGTGTAGACCCTTTCATTTCTGGAGTGTTCTGCATTATAGCAAAACTCGAGTGCTTCTCATGCTTATCAATGACTGGCAGTGAGCTGTGTTGTTTTATGGGTATCCTCCTTAGATCGCTGAATGTTTGGATTTTCTACAAGTAATGTTTGAATCTGTTCTCAACTACGTCCTTGGTATAAAATGTAATCTTACAAACTTTTTATTATTGGAGGGTTGGTAGCATCATTTATTAAGGTAGTCTGGCACTTCCTCTGGCAACTCTGTTTTCAGTTGCTTATTTTCTGCAAAACTTTACTCATTTGGACTAAAGTTTTTCATTCCAGGTGTCTTCCTCAGTCTCAAATGTTTTGGAAATTTTCAAATAAAGTAGATCAGGGATTTTCAAGAAAGGCTAGGAGGAAATGCATTTCTGACTGACTGGAAGCCAGAGGGAGACTTGGACAAGGGAGCAGGTGTCATGGACATGGCTTGGAAGTATTTAAACCAAATAAAGAAAAAACAACTCTAGCTTCAAGTTTTATCTTCTTTGATAAGCGTGCAGACAAGCTTGGAACTTTTGAAGTACATTGTCCTTCCAAACGGCATTCATGCTACCTATATACTAGTATCCCACTACCCCAGTGCATATAAAGGGGCATAACCCCAACTGCCAATTAGGAAATGATGTCCATTGCTTCACTGTTAGTCTATTTCTTTTCTTCCCCTTGGGAAAGCTTCATGTGTTCAGTGAAAATGGTTATTGTTAAAAACAGTGTTAGGGTTTTCCTCTGTTGGGTGTTTTTCTCTAGGGATCCAATGAAGAATCCATTTGAAAGAAAAGTTAGGAACACTGTCAGATACCCAGTGGTTCTCAACCAAAGGTCATGTAGTCCTTAGGGGAACGCAGAGGTCTTCTGTGGGGGACAACTAATGGAATTTTCCAGATCACAGGCCCTGGTTCTCTTAGGTGACTTCAGTCACCCTGACATCTGCTGGGAGAGCAATACAGAAATGCACAGACAGTCCAGGAAGTCTTTGGAGTGTGCTAAAGGAACCACTTAGGGATTGTGCTTCTCTTGATCTGCTGTTGGCAAGCAGGGAAGAATTGGTAGGGGAAGAAGTGGATCACAACTTGGGCAGCAGTGAGCATGAGATGGTCGAGTTCAAGTTCCTGACAAAAGGAAGAAAGGAGAGGAGCAGAATATGGACCCATGGCTTCATAAAAGCAGACGTTGACTCCTTGAGGGAACTGATGGGCAGGATCACCTGAGAGGCTAATATGAGGGAGAAAGGAGTCCAGGAGAGGTGGCTGTATTTTAAAGAAACTTTATTGACAGTGCAGGAACAGACCATCTCAATGTGCAGAAAGAAGATGCCAGGTGATCAGCTTGGCTTAAAAGAGAAATTTTCAATGATCTTAAACAGAAAAAAGAAGTTTACAAGAAGTGGAGGCTTGGACAGATGATTAGGGAGAGATATAAAAATACAGCTCTAGCATGCATGGTTGAAATCAGAAAGGCAATAGCACAGTTGGAGTTGCAGCTAACAAAAGATGTGAAGGATAACAAGATGGGTTTCTGTCGGCATGTTAGCAACAAGAAGAAAGTCAGAGACTGAGAGTCCTTTACAGACTGGGGGTGGCAATCTAGTGACAGGTGATGTGAAAAATCCTGAAATACTCAATGATTTTTTTCCCTTTGACTTGACACACAAGGTCAGTTCCCAGACTTCTACACTGGGCAGCACAGTATAGGTGGAGGTAAATAGCCCTCGGTGGTGAAAAAGGGATGGAGGAGGATCTGGGGAAGTATAGATTAGTCAGCCTCACCTCAGTCCTCAGAAGAATCATGGAGCAGGCATCCATTTTGAAGACTTGCAGGAGAGGAAAGTGATCAGAAGTGGTCAAATTAGATTCACCAAGTGCAAGTCATGCCTGACCAACCTGAATGCCTTCTATGATAAGAAGGCTGGCTCTGTGGATGTGGGGAAACAGTGGATGTGATATACCTTGGCTTAAGCAAGGCTTTTGGTAAGGTCCCACACAGTATTCTTATCTGCAAGTTAAAGTAGTATGGGTTGGATTAATGGATTATAAAATGGATAAAAAGCTGGCTAGATCAATGGGTAGCAATGAATGGCTCAAAGTCTAGTTAACAGCCAGTATCAAGCAGGGCCAATTTTGTTCAGTGTATTCATTAATGATCTGCATGATGGGATGGATTGTACCCTCAGTATATTGGCGGATGACACTGAGGTGTGTGAAGTGGTAGATACACTAGAGGATGAGGATAAGATACAGCATAATGTAGACACATTGGAGGCTTGGGCCAAAAGAAATGTGATGAGGTTCAACAAGGACAAGTGCAGTCATGCACTTAGGAGAACAGATTCCCATGGTCTCCTACAGGCTGCAGACTGACTAAGTAGCAGTTCTGCAGAATAGGACTTGGTGGTTACAGTGGACAAGAAGCTGGATATGAGTCAGTGTGCCCTTGTTGCCAAAAAAGTTAATGGCATATTAGACTGCATTGGTAGGAGCATCGCCAGTAGATCGAGGGAAGTGATTATTCCACTTTATGCACCATTAGTGAAGCCACATCTGGAGTATTATCAAGTTTTGTGGCATGCACTATAGAAAGGAAGTGGCCGAATTGGAGAGAGTCCAGCGGGGAGGGCAAGGTAATGATTAGGGGGCTAGAGCACATGACTTCTGAGAAGAGGCTGGGAATGGGCTTATATAGTCTGCAGAAGAGAAGAGTGAGGGGAGATTTGATAGCAGCCTTCAACTACCTGAAGGGGGTGGTTCCATGGAGGATGGAGCTAGGCTGTTCTCAGTGGTGGTGGATGACAGAACAAGGAGCAGTGGTTTCAAGTTGCAGTGGGGAAGGTCTAGGTTGAATATTAGGAAAAGCTTTTCCACTAGGAGGGTGGTGAAGTGCTGGAATGGGTTACTGAGGCAGATGGTGGAATCTTCATCCTTAAAAATTTGTAAGGCCTGGCTTTACAAAGCTCTGGCAGGGATGATTTAGTTGTGGGTGGCCCTGCTTTGAGCAGGGGCTGAACTATATATCCTCTTGGTCCTGTGCAACTTTAATCTTCTATGGTTCTATTTTAACTCATTTAGATGTTTTCCTACTTTTATAACAGGATACATAAAAAGCACTAATGAAGACAGTATAAACTAAAATGTCATTCAGACAATTTGTTTACTGTTCTATATACTGTATCAGTGTTCTCAACATGGAATCGTGACGCCTAGAGGGGCATCAAGCACAAGGCCAGCATTAGGTGGTGGCCAGCAGAGCAATTGTCTGGGGCCCCATGCCACTGGGAAACTCCGCAAAACTAAGTATCATGCTTCTGCCCCAGGAGGCGGGGCTCATGCGTCAGCCAGTGCTTGGGGGCTGACGTCAGACTCCTAATTAACTGTCACAGTACTCTGGAAAGGTTGAGAACTCCTTACAATGGCTCTAACCAAGAAAATGGGCCAGTAGTGAGTGAAGGGTGGGGGTGGAGGTAGAGGGGGGTTTGTTTGTTTTTGTTTGTTTAAATTTAAGAATTCTGTGGGTTTTTTGTTTGTTTTTTGTTTGTTTTTTTTAAATGCCTGGAAATGGCCCTAGGCTTAGGCTGTACTGCATTAAATGGTTTGGTCACTTCCTGAACCTGAACAAGTCAACACTTCATAATATTAGCCTTTCTTGCCTTGTAGGATCAAAGCTTGTGTTTCTCTAATTTTATTCTTAAGATGACAGGGAAGCTCAACTTGTTTTAAAATATATACATATTTGTGTGCATGTTTCATTTACTTGCATGAAAAATAACCTTTTACTGTATCATTCCCATTTTGACTTTTTCTCTTATCTTCATCCCTACACCACTTCTTTCTCCCTCCTTTCCCTCCCCCCCTTTTTTTAGCCCTTCTAGGGTCTCCTGCTGGTGGACTCCAGAATTCTATTGGTTCTGTTGGAACAGGCCAACAGAATACTCCTTCATTAAATAACCCTAATCCAATTGACCCCAGCTCCATGCAACGAGCCTATGCTGCTCTAGGACTGCCATATAGCAACCAGTCACAGACACAGTTGCAGCCACAGGTACAAGGCCAACAAACAGCACAGCCTCAGGCTCACCAGCAAATGAGGACCATAAATCCATTGGGTAGGTGGAGAAAATAGCAAAAGAAATGTGTTATGTAATAATAAACATAATTGCAGCCTAACCCAGAACATGAGAATATTTCAGACATACAAATCCTACCATATATAAATTGAGTAATGATGCAAAGTTTTATATTTAAACATACTTTTGTTCATTCTGTTAAAAATTAGGAGGTTCTGTTTATGCCAGATGTAATTAATGATAGGTGCTTTCAAAAAGTATGATAAATACTTAAACAGACCACAAATTTTGTTGTTGCTCATAGTGTTGTTTGTATTTAGTTATAATTTCTTATGGATTTCATCTGGTTTAATAAAGCATGTAAATCTCTCATTTTAAGATTGCTCCACTTAAGGAAGTACCCAATAGACCAGTGGTTTTCAAACTTTTCCTCGGGACCCAGTTGAAAAAAATCATTTATGCCTACGCCCCAACAATTACATCTTTGAGCAATGCATTCCAGTCTTTTGGCAGCAGCAGCAGGGGTGCCATGACCCAGTGCCTAAGTGTCTGCGAACCAGTACTGGGTCCCAACTCCAAGTTTGAAAACCATTGCAAGTCTATATGATGGATAAATTGTCGATACACGTATGTTTTCTCTTGTGGTGATGCAAGCTCATCTCAGATTTCATGTGTTTTTAAAATGTTATTTGTCAGTTTTTAGAACGAAAACAGATCTCCCAAAAATTATAGCATTATTTCCATCAATAAGTAGTTTTTTTATGGAAACACCCCCACAGTTGAATGTTTGTGGACAGATGGTTTTTACCTGATATAAAAAAAAACTGTGTGTTGATTTCTCCTTTCTTAACCAAGATCAAAATGACGTATGTTTGATGTTTATCAGAACTTAGAAGTATGTCTGAGCAACCTTCTGTACCAGTGATTACATTTTTTCCCCAAAACAGCTAAGCAGATGAACCTTGCTGCAGGAGGGATAACAGACCAGCAAGCTAGTCTAATCTCAGAAACTGCTCTTCCAACATCCCTGGGGACAGCCAAGTAATGCATATGTTTTATATTCTTGTTACGTTAAAGATTTGATTACATGGAGAATAAATTTGTAATAGAGTATGCATTGTGTATTATGATTGTATCACTATTGTATCTTCTGTTGCAACAGTGAATGCTGCCCTTCGGTGCCATTCTCCCACCCTCATTGCCATTTCAAACTTGCATCCTTCCCCCAACACAGTTTTTCTTCACACTTGGAAATACATGTCCAAGAGTAGAATATTTTTATTCTTTTATGTACTTTATGCTTAGCAGCCATGATTCCGTATCTCATAGACTGTCTGTCCTTTCATCTTTGTTCTGATATTTCACAACACCTACACAGTTTTAAAAGAATTAAGTTAATCAGCCACTGGCCAATGGCAGGTAACATCAATTAAACCTCTCGAATGGCAGCAGTTTCCTTTTCTGCCTTCAAATTTCATGAATTTCATTGCTTTTTCTATTGCAGTTTGATGGCTTCATGGTTTCATTTTAAAATCTTTTTAACTGTAGCCATCAGTGATGAAAATTGTGTTTTAAAAATAATTCCTCTTTCAGATATGAAACGTGCAGCTGTGTTCTACAGTTCATGGAACACTAACATTCCCTTTTATTTGTCTTCCATTTCAGTCCACTAATGAATGATGGCACAAATTCTGGCAATGTTGGAAACCTCAGTTCAATGCCAACAGCTGCACCTCCTTCCAGTACAGGCGTGAGGAAAGCATGGCATGAACATGTTACCCAAGACCTACGCAATCACTTAGTCCATAAACTGTAAGTATTTGCCATGCCTGGAGACTTTTTCCTAAATATTTACATTCATTTATTGGCGACTTACTGTACAGAAGTGTCTTGAGTTGAGAAATGTGGTTTCTATAATCAGTGGATTTTGATGTAACCAACTGAAAAATCACTAATTAATGAAGTTTCATTAACAATACCTTGGGATTCAGTAGCTCAAGAGATTAGTAATGAGATTATTATAGCAGTTGAAAAGAACTACATGATTTGGTGGTCAGTTCTTGTTGGGGAAATGTGGATGCCATCTAAGCCACCATCAGACTTTGCACTGGTGGGTGCACTGCAGCAAATTTCAGTAGATTGGCCTCAGAGCCTGAACTACCTTCTTAACCCTAATCATTCTCTCTCTAGTTCAGGGTTCAAACACATTCAGGGGACGGTGCAGGCCAGTGTCCATTGCCTCTGCCCTTGCTGTGTTTTGTAAATAGACAATTTCAGTCACTTGGACTGATGATCTTAACACATTTCACCATTACTAAATTCGTTTAAATGAGTGTTGGGGAATGGACAATGCCTTGTCTTCGAGGAATGTCCCTGTGAGTGCTCCACTTCAGGTGATTCGCCACACCTGAGCTTTTAATCAGTGTTTTGTAATAGCAGTACCTATCTGAGCCTCATATGCATTGTCCCTGTCTCGTGGTGCCTCAGGCAATTATGCAGCGCCATGCAACCAACCCGGCCCCCGCCTCCACCCCTTCAGTTACTTCTCTACCACCTTTGCCTTCAGTCAGAGCACTTAGCAGTGCCTATGTACCTAATCTAAATAACAGTTATTTAGTTAAGAATTCCAAAGGGGTAGCCGTGTTAGTCTATTGTAGAGAGACAACAGAGTCCTGTGGCACTTTTAAAGACTAACAGATTTATTTATCGCATGAGCTTTCGTGGGAGAAATCTGACGAAGTGGGATTTTCTCCCATGAAAGCTCATGCGATAAATAAATCTGTTAGTCTTTAAAAGTGCCACAGGACTCTGTTGTCTCTTAGTTAAGAATTAGTTATTGATTGGCTTATAGTTGCCTTTTATTCTTTCCCTTTTATTTAAAAAAAATCCACTCGTATTGGGAAACTAAGTTTCAATTGTCCGTGTCCCTTTAGAGTAGTTCTCCCTTTTGGGAGAAAACACTTTTTCTGAGGGGCATTCTTGGCTCTCGGGTTTATATATTGCCTTATGGGCAGGCTCTCTGTCGCAGTCTCAGATGGGCACTCAGTGTTTCCACTGCCTTGGAAAGACACACATCCCACAGAAGTGCTCACATTGCCGAAATCTGAAAGCCCAATCGAGGAAGATGAGAGTTGAAACACCTCATGATGAAGTCTCTGCACCTGGTCTCTGAGCCCGAAACATGGACCACTTCTGGCCAAAGGTCTCTATAGCAGCCTCTGACAGAGGCTCTCCTTTATTGGCCCAGGCAAAAGAGTACTCTGCCAAGAAGGTGACCAAAAAAGTGGGCTCCAATTTCTCTTTCCAAGGAATCTGTTGAGAATTGTGTTGGTACCGACCATACAAGGACCTCCAAGGTAGTTGGACCATCCGGAATCTTGAGTTCCACAAGAGCAGAAGACTAAGCAGGCTAGCTCAGACAAAGGATAGTGAAGGGAAGTCGAAACCCTCTGCCTCAAAACTATTGGAGCCTACGGGGCCCTCATAACTGAGTAGGTCGATACAGCTACAGACCACAACACCAGCTATTTCATCACAATCCACTCAGTGTGATCCTTGTCACCAGCAACTGTATAGCAACCATCAGTACCACCAGCAACGCTTTTAGCGGCACCGATGCTCCTGGTATCATACTAGTACCTGCACCATAAACACATGCTGGTCTCCTTGGTGCCTGAATCGCCTCTTTTCAGTACTGACATCACTTCAGCATGTTCGATGTTTAGCCAGTTCACCACCCTGCACAGATTTGCTGCTCTCTTCTCAGGTGATGAGGACAACAAAGACAAAGGAGAAATTTGCTTTTCTTCTTCGAGTGATTGCTCGAGGCATTCCAATGGACCATCGGAAAGTTTTTCCCCTAGTCTACCCGCAGGGTCGGCCACTGCCACCAGGGGCGCCATGCGATCCCCTATATATATATATATATATATATATCTCAGCCGACCCATCCCCTCCTCAGTTCCTTCTTACCGCCCTGATGGTCGCTGGAACAGTGCTCACTAGCTCTTGCTAGCAATCCCCTACCTAATTGTGCAATTGTTAATAGTTGTTTTCTTAGTAGTTATTCATAGTTGGTATAGTAGCTTAAGTTAGGAAATCCCCCCATGGGAGTTCTTCACTTCTCACCCGGTGAGCCAAGAGCCCAGGCATGCCGGGCTTCAAAGCCCGCAATCGGTGCGGCAAGTTCATGCCGACGGGCGACCCTCGTGCGTCCTGCCTGAGGTGCCTGGGTGAGTCGCACTTGAAGGACAAGTGCAAACTCTGCAAAAGCTTCAAACCCCACACCCAGAAAGAGAGGTAGCAAAGACTGAAGCTCCTTATGATGGAGGAAGCCCTTCGTCCTGCAGAAGCTGGGGGCTCGGGCTTGAGCATGGCTGCTTCAACCCAGAGCGTTCCCCCGGCGGCAGGGAAAACTCCCGCCAAAGACTCGCGGCATCAATGGCACCAGCAAGAGAGCACCAGCACCGTTCTTTCTCCCCGGTACCCAAGAAGAGGAAGAAAGGGGAGGAAAGGGAGCAGTCCCCTCCAGCAGGGGACAAGGGCAAAGTGGGACCCGTGCCAGGCCACCCAGCCCCAGCTCCGCCCCAGGCGGCACTGTCGTCTCTGGGCCCCAGGAAGGGGACGTCGAGTCCAGTGTCAGAGCCAGCCCCCAGCAGAGGCATATTGGAGGAGGACTTACAACTTCCCTCCACCACTGAGACTTTCGAGGCGGCCAGGGACTTAATCAAGCAGGCGGCCCCCACGGCACCAGAGCGAAGTGCAGCTCAGGCGCCCAGGTCCGCTGCGCAGCAAGCTGACGCTGATGGAGGCCCCCTTCCCCTCGTCACCGGTCTCCGGCACTGATGCCTCAGAGGGCCAGATCCCGTTCCCTGCTAAAGACCTGGTCGAAACCCACGGGGGATTCCGGTACCGCACCAGCCCGGCACAGGTCACCCGCTATAGTGCTGACCTGGCACCAATCACCCATCTCCCCCGTGGTAGTAGCGGCGGCAGGGGCACCCTGGTACCAATAGCCATCCACATCGTCACCTGGACCCACGCGGCACCGGGCAGCACTGGCACCGCAGGGACGGCCGGGCACCTAGGTTACCCCGAGCCTCCGGCACTGAGGCATACGGCACCACCCTGGTCACCTAGAAGTGTTCTCTCCTCTGGTTTGGACAAGGGTTCGGGAGCCTCCCGGACCAGTAGATCCAGCATGAGAGGCAGAAAGGGTTGCCACCAGTGCCAGCATCCCTGGCAACTATGGCAGATTCCTCCTCAGTGGCCCTTCTGGACCCCATGGGCCCACCACCAAGCGCAAGGCTCCATGGTGAGCAGGTCCCGCTCCTCAATAGGGACCAGGTGGAAGCCATCCCAAACTCTGAGTACCCCACCAGTCAGGCGAGACGGATGAGCCAGGGGATAGGGTCTCCCACCCAGGAGACAAGACCCACCCCCGCCGAACATAAGGACCCCGGAGGAGGCACAAGGGGAGTCATTGTGTTTTCCCCTTGATGAGGCTGTGGCTGGAGCTACCCCAGCACCTCTGCCGGATGACAGCAAAGCCCACCAGGAGTTGCTACGGTGGGTGGCACGCAACATGGGGCTCCAGGTGGAGGAAATGGTGGAAGACACCGATTCAATGGTGGACATCCTGGTTCCAGAAGGACTGTCCAAGGTGACCCTCCCCATCATTAAAACCATAAGGGACACCACCAGGACCCTGTGGCAGACTCCCGCCTCCATCCCTCCGACAGCCAAAAGGATGGAGAATAAATACTTCATCCCCGCCAAAGATCACGAGCACTTCTACACTCACCCCGCCCCAGGTTCCTTAGTTTTGGCGGCGGCGAATGAGAAGGAGCGCCAAGGACACCAGGGCCCTACCCCAAAATCCAAAAACACCAAGAAGTTAGATTTGTTCGCTAGGAAGATTTATTCCACAGGAGGCCTGCAGCTGAGGATAGCAAACCAGCAAGCTATCCTCAGTCGATACACATATAATTCCTGGTCGGCATTAGAAAAGTTCACCAGCTTGCTGCCACAGGAATCGCACGTGGAATTGTTGTCGATGGTGAGAGAAGGGAAAGTCGTGTCCAGGGCACTACTTCAGTCAGCCTTGGATGCAGCAGATGCAGCTACAGGAGCAATTGCCTCCGTGGTGATGATGAGGAGAAGCTCCTGGCTGCAAGCGTCAGGCCTTCTTCAGGAGATCCAGGCAACCATTCAGGACTTCCCCTTTGAAGGGCCAGACTCTTCTCTAGTCAAACAGACAATAAATTACAGACCCTCACGGATTCCCGGGCCATGTTGAATTCGTTAGGGCTACACACCCCGGCCCCCCAGAGGCGGTCGTTCCACCTGCAACCATCTAACAGACAATTCCACAGGTCTGATTCATCGTGGTGCGGAAGCCAGAACAGCTGTTGCCCCAATCAAAGGCCTTCAAATCAGACCGGGAGTCGCTTGCGAAACAGACCGACCCTGAAGAAAAACTTTTGAGGGCACGCCCGAGGGCGCCATACCAGCCATTCAAGCGAATCCACTCTCCCCTCTATTTGCAGACAGATTATCCCTGTTTTACCGGGCATGGTCCAACATTATAACAGACCAATGGGTCCTATGCATGGTGAAATGGGGGTACTCCAATTTTCATCTGTGCCCCCTTCCCATCCATCCCGCCCCTCCCTGTCCCTCTTTGGGGACCCATCTCATGAGCAGCTTCTAGAGAAGGAGGTGCAGACCCTCATCTCCCTAGGTGTGGTGCAGGAGGTAGCAGTGGAACTGCGGGGAAGGGGCTTTTACTCCTGGTACTTTTTGATCACTAAGACAAAGGGGGGTCTACAACCAATTTTGGACCTCCGAAGGTTAAATGAGTTCCTACACAAACAGAAATTCTTCATGGTTTCTCTGGCTGCTATCATCCCCTCATTGGATCCCGGTGACTGGTCTGCCGCCCTCAATCTCAGGGGTGCATACTTTCATATCTCGATCCTGCCGTGCCACAGGCGCTTCCTGCGCTTTATGGTTGGGGAAAGACATTGTCGGTTTGCTGTGCTCCCCTTCGTGCTGTCAGCGGCCGCTTGGGTTTTCACGAAACGCCTCACAGTCGTCGCCGCCTTCCTCAGGAGGCAGAGAGTACAAGTGTTTCCGTACCTGGATGACTGGCTGATCAAGGGTTGCTCCCAACAGGAGGTTTCCTCTCACCTCTGCATAATCTGGTCCACATTCAACAGGTTGGGCCTGCTAATAAACGAAAAGAAGTCCACATTAGTGCCCACACAACGCATCGAATTCATGGGGGAGATCCTGGACTCAAGGGAGGCTCAAGCCTTGCTACCCCAGACCCATTTCACGGCCATGGTAGAGATAATCAAAGAAGTGTCATCTCATCACCTTAGTCCGCACGTGCATCAGATTGTTGGGCCACATGGCCTCATGCGTGTATGTTGTAGAATTTGCACGCCTGAGGTTGCGCACTCTGCAGGGGTGGCTGGTGTCAGTGTACTGCCCATCTCGTGACCTTCTGGACATGATAATCCACATCCCTCACGAGGTGGTGGAGTCCCTCCAATGGTGGCGCACCTGGGAAAATGTGTGTGGGGGGAGACCTTTCCAGGTTTCTTGCCCCTCAAAGCAATTGGCCACAGACACCTCGGACACAGGCTGGCTCACCTGGGCGATCTATGCACACAGGGGAGGTGGTCGAATGCAGAGATGCAGATGCACATAAACATGAGGGAGTTACGAGCCGTATGCCTAGGGTGCATGGCCTTTCAGGACAAGTTGCGGGGCAGTTCGGTGCTAGTGCAGACAGACAACCCAACGGCCATGCACTATATAAAGGGTGGTGCTCGCTCCTCTTCCCTGTGCCAGGAAGCCTGCAATCTGTGGGAAATCTGCATCCGTTGCTCAATTTGCCTGGAGGTGTCCTACTTACCAGGCTCCCAGAATTTCCTGGCGGACTCTCTGAGCAGACGGTTCTCGACTCATGAATGGTCCATTCGTACTGTACTACAGAGCATCTTCCGTCAGTGGGGAACTGCCCTAATCGACCTGTTTACATCGAGCGCCAACCGGAAATGTCCCATATTCTTAGTTCCAGAACCGGAGTCCAGGTTCCCAGGCAGATGCATTCCTGATCACCTGTTCACATTGTCTGAGTTATGCATTCCCCCCGACTCTGCTGATCCGCAAGGTACTCCTAACGGTGAAGCAGGATGAGGCGAAGGTCATTCTGATTGCTCCAGAGTGGCCGAGGCAGCACTGGTTCACGATGCTGTTGGACCTTGCCATCACCCCTACCTCTAATCCCAGATTTGCTCACACAGAACCAGGGAACCCTATGACACCCCAGTCTGGGGTCCCTCCACCTCGAGGCTTGGCTCCTCCATGGCTGAATTCCAGAGAACTTCAGTGCTCAGCCCAGGTGCAGGATGTCCTCCTTAATAGCTGGAAGCCGTCTACCAGGTCTACTTACCTGGCGAAGTGGAAGAAGTTTAGCTCATAGGCATCAGAACGAAGGGTCACGGCTATGTCGGCCCCGAACCCTATGATTCTGGACTACTTACTGAGCCTTAGGCAACAGGGTCTGTCAGGGTCCTCACTCAAGGTCCACCTGGCGGCGATCTCTGCATTCCATACGGGTTCGGCAGAAGGTTTGCTATTTTCCGATCGCTTAGTAAAGTGTTTCCTGAAGGGCCTTGAGGGGCTTCTCCCGTCCAGTCAACTACCAGTGGCGCAGTGGGATCTGAACTTGGTATTGACCAGGCTGACTAGGTCCCCCTTCGAAACACTGGGGTCTTGCTCGTTGTTATACCTTTCCTGGAATGTAGTCTTCCTAGTAGCAATAACGTCAGCCAGGAGGGTGTCTAGCTCAAGGCCCTCATGTCAGAGCCTTCTTATATCCAGTTCTTTAAAGATAAGGTGCAGCTCCGCCCTCACCCAGCTTTCCTTCCCAAGGTGGTCTCCCATTTTTACACTTCCCAGGATATTTTCCTCCCAGCGTTCTACCTAAAGCCTCATGCCTCGGAGGAGGATCGCGGGCTCCACACCTTAGATGCAAGGAGATTGCTAGCCTTCTACCTCGACTGGATGAGACCTTTTCGCAAGTCGACCCAGTTATTCATAGCGATCGTGGACAGGATGGAGGGGCAACCGGTGTCTGCTCAGCGGCTGTCGTCCTAGATTTCAGACTGCATCAAAGAGTGCTATGCGCTGGCCAAGGTCCCGACTCCGCGGGTAACAACCCATTCTACCCGAGCTCAGGCATCCTCTGCAGCCTTCCTGGCCACGTACTGGTGACAGAGATCTGCAAGGCAGTAACGTGGTCTTCGGTACATACCTTTGCCGCCCATTATGCACTCACCCAACAGGCGAGAGATGATCAGTGGTGGGCAGGGCAGTGCTCCAGTCGTCAAGGAGATAGAATTCCGTCCCACCTTCCAAGATAAGGCTTGGGATTCACCTGAGTTGGAATGACATGAGCAATCACTCGAAGAAGAAGAAACTACCCTTCCTCCTCTCTACTTTAGAGTTTTCATGATAGATACTCTGTGGTAGAGAAGAAACCGGGGGCAGGAAGGAGGTTTGCGCAGTGCTATGTAACTGCCTGAGGTGGCATGAGACTGGGACAGCGCATGTGCAGCCCAGTCAGGCACTGCTACGCTAGATCTCCTCTACAAGTGCAGGGGTGTGCAGTCATCTAAAGTGGAGTACCAGTAGGGTCAGCTGTCATGAAGAACCTCAGTTCCTGCACCTGGTGAGTAACCGTCTTCTCTCTTTTCTGTGTATACAAAATGAACAGTTATAAAGAATTCTGAATGTGTGTTTAAAAAGGTGGATTTTATGTTTTTCACTGTAGTGTACAAGCCATCTTTCCCACTCCTGACCCAGCAGCACTGAAGGATCGTCGCATGGAGAACTTGGTAGCTTATGCCAGGAAAGTGGAAGGAGATATGTATGAATCTGCTAACAGTAGGGTATGTTACCACACTGCAGGCATTTGCCAAATTTTAGTGAATTATTCATGTTTTAAATCTGATTTGTACAATGAAAACTATTGAAAACCGTTCTTTTCATTTCACTACACTGCAGAACTCCCTCCCCACCTCCAGTGCTTTCAGCTGATATTACCTTCTCTTACAGCAGAAGACTGACTAACTCAACTGCATATGTAGTTTTTGAGGTACCAGTTATCATTCACCACCAGATCAGGACACTACTGGGAAGCTCTTCTTATCTGCAGAGAGGAAGCAGACCCTGTAAATCAGGGTTTCATCTTTGAGTCATGTCCTGGTGGGTGCTCTAGTGTACATGTATAGAATCACAGAAGATTAGGGGTGAAGGGACCTCGGGGTCATCTAATTCAACCCCCAGCTCAAAGAAGGACCAGCCCCAACTAAATTATCCCAGTCAAGCTAGGCCTTAGAAACCTCTAAGGATGGAGATTCCACCCCCTCTCTAGATAACCCATTCCAGCGCTTCACCACCCTCCTAGTGAAAAAGCTTTTCCTAATATCCAACCTAGACCTCACACACTGCAACTTGAAACCACTTCTTGTTCTGTCATATGCCACTACTGAGAAAAGCCTAGATCCATCCTCCCTGGAACCCTCTTTCAGGTAGCTGAAGGCTGCTATCAGATATCCCCTCACTCTTCTCTTATGCAGGCTAAGTATAAACCCAGTTCTCTCCTCATAAGTCCTGTGACCCAACCCCATAATCATTTTGGTTGCCGTCCACAATTCCCTCTCCAATTTGTCCACAAACTTTCTATAGTGAGGTCCCCAAAAATGGTTAAAATACTCTAAATGTGACCACATCAGCATAGAGGGGAATAATAATTTGATCTGCTGGCAGTGTTCCGATACAAGCAGTCCAATATGCCATTAGCCTTCTTTGCAACAAGAGCACACTGTTGACTCATATCCAGCTTCTTGTCCACTGTAACCCCCAGATCTTTTTCTGCAGAATCGATGCCTAGCTAGCTGTAGCAGTGCATGGGATTCTTCCATCCTAAGTACATGACTGTACTTGGCCTTGTTGAGCCTCATCAGATTTCATTTGACCCAATCCTCCAACTTATCTAGATCACTCTGTATCTTATCTCTGCCCTCCAGGGTATCAACCATTCACTCCAGCTTAATGTTATCCACAGATTTTCTGAGGGTGTAATGCACCCTGTCCTCCAATATCATTAATGAATATGCTGAACAAAACCAGCCCCAGGACTGACCCCTGTCGCACTCTTCTTGTTGCAAACTGCCAACTAGATATTGAGATATTGGTCACTGCCCTGTGACCCAAGGATGCAGACAGCTTTCTATCCACCTCATAGTCCATTCATCAATCTTTCATGTGCTTGAATTTTGTAGGAGACCAAATCAATAGCTTTGCTAAAATCAAGGTGTATCAGGTCCACCTCTTTCCCAACATCCATAGAGCCAAACATCACATCATAAAAGGCAATCAGGTTGATTAGGCATTACTTGTGCTTGGTGAATCCATGCTGACTGTTCCCGCTCACCACCTTCTCCACATGCTTTAAAATGGATTTCTTGAAGACCTGCTCTATGATTCTTTTTGAGACTGAGGTAAGGTTGACTGGTCTGTAGTTCCCCAAGTTCTTCCTCTTTCCTTTTTTAAAGATGGGCATTATGTTTGTCTTTCCTAATTGTCTGGGACTTGCTGATTGCTACGAGTTTTCAAAGATAATGGCCAATGGCTCGGCAGTCATTTCAGCCAACCAGTGTTCCCTCTAAGCTGCGCGGGTGCGCGGCTGCACAGCGGCCGTCGCAACCCCCGCGCAGCACTGACGGACCCCCGCGCAGGCCGGCAGCCCCACCGCCCCCCTCCAGACCCTCGGGGCTGCGGCTTTGCCGCAGCAGACCCGACCTGAGCCCGGCCTCTGGGCTGGCCCTCCCCGTCCCCAGGGCGGAGCAGGCAGGCTCAGGGCCAGGGCATGTGCATGCGCCAGCCTGCCTGCCTGCCCCATGTGGCCGGGGCAGCGGTGTGGCCGCAGCCGGGGCAGGCTCCCGGTCTCCTACCCGCCGGCCGCCTCGACTTCCCAGCTCGGGGCTGGGGTCGGCTCCGCTCCGCCGACAGCCTCGGCCTCCCGGCATGGGGCCAGGATCAGTCTCCCGTGCCGGGGTCTGCTCTGACCTGCTGGCGGCTCCCGGGACTGCGTTCGGGTCCCCGCCACCAGCGGCCTCGGCTTGTTTCTTTCTTTTTTTTTTCTTCTTTGCCTTCCTTTCTCTTGCCTCCCTTCTCTTCTTTGCCTTCCTTTTTCTTTCCTTCTTTCTCTTCTTTGCCTCCCTTCTCTTCTTTGCCTTCCTTTTTCTTTCCTTCTTTCTCTTCCTTCTTTCCTTCTTGTCTTTCTCTTCCTTCTTTCCTTCTCGTCTTCCTCTTCCTTTTTCCTCTTCCTTCTTTCCTTCTCGTCTTTCCCTTCCTTCCTTCTCATCTTCCTCTTCCTTCTTTCTCTTCCTTCCTTCCTTGCTTTTTAAAAATTAATTTTAACTAAAAACTTTTCTAAAAATTAAATTTCAATTCAAAATTCATTCAAATTCAATTAGTTAAACACAATTAATTAATTCTGTTTACAATCACTTTAACTTCAATTAATGCCTATAATTTCTGTCGTGTGAGTTTGCACAAAAATTTTATTCAGAAAAAGTTTTGCACACGGCTTGAAAATTTTGCACACAAGCCACCAAACCTTAGAGGGAACATTGCAGCCAACCCCTAAGTGCACTTAGATGCATTGCATCTGGCCACATGGACTTGTGCATGTCCACCTTTTCTAAATAGTCCCGAACCTGTTCTTTCATCACTGAGGTTTGCCCATCTTCTCCCTGTATTGTGCTTCCACACAGTAGTCTGGCAGCTGACTTTGTGAAGGCAGAGGCAGAAAAAGCATTGAGAACTTCAGCTTTTTCCCTGTCATCTGTCACTAGGTTGCCCTTCTCCCTCATTCAGGAAGAAGCCCATACTTTATCTCCTCATGTTTGCTAATGCGCCTGTAGAAAGCCTTCTTGTTACCCTCTATCTGTGGTTTTTATCAGAGATTTTAGGTAGCAGTGTCTGTTCAGCCTGTACAAGTACTCTCCCTCCCTTAGGCTATTTAGCACTGCAGAGCTGAATGAGCCCCCTCACTTCCTTCTTGACCACCTTTAGCCTAAAACAGAGCAAGCAGTCGTCTCCTCGTTTTCTACATCATTAGCCAATGTAATAATTGTTTCAAGGTTTTTTTCTTTCCTTAATATTTAGCATGTCCTTTTTACCCTCTTGGGATAAAGAAAGGAAGGGGGGATCCTGCCCCCTTCTGCGCTCTCCCCAAGAACTTTTAGAACATTCATAAGTTCTTTCAGTTTAAAAAAGAAAGAAAACTTTCTTTTGCATTTCTCAATGCTAGAGGGCTCCCCCTGCTTCAAGAGGTGCCTCTCTTGCAAGGATTCTATTCCTATAACGGACAGACTCTCTGACTGTGTGTGTGCCTAGTAGAGTCCCATATCCCTCATATATGCTGGGAGCTGAAGTTAAAACGCCTTCTTATGGTGAAGACACTCCAGCTTCCAGGGGATTCTGGTGCTGACCCCAGAGCCTTCAACTTCAAATGGCGTCGAGTTGCAGAAAAGACCAGCAGATTCCTTCTTTTAAGCTTAAGATGAAGGACTCCAGACCGCCAAACTGAGTCATTGGTCTGCGTTCTCCAGTTGCAGTTGGCCACCTTGGTGCTGGCAGCTCCAAAGCACGGTACCCAGAAGCATCAAGGTACCTCCACTATGAGCTCTGCTGCGTGACCTAGAGATGCTGGGGGCTCGAGCTGAGGCAACGGTACAGCCCCCTATGTACAAAGACAGATACCATACAACCACTAAAGAATAGCACCAAGAAAAGGGTTGGTACCAGGTGCAACAAAGGTCCTGTCTAGGAAATGCTCTGCATATTCACAACCATCAGTAAACAACATACACAGACACTCTTCTGTGGTACCGAGTGAGCTGATGGTACTCTAGAGTCCTGATAGCTGGAAGAACTGCAATCCACATTACTCAGCTCCAGTACCGAGCTCATCCTAGTGCTCAGAATCACGCTTTTATCTGGCCATATACTACCAATACCCCACTCAGTGGCACCCTTACTCAGTGATGAGTCTGATAGTGACAAGAACAATGGCCTCTCACCCTAGCGTGCCATCAGAATACAAGTGGTGGTCTCAGTTCCATCAAGCTGTCCCCACAGTCATGGTACGGGCCCCCTTGGTGATCCCCACCACGAATGCCCTTCCCCCTCCTCCATGACTGTATTGTGATTCTTGGGCAGCGTACAGATTCCATACGGCATCTAGTGTCTGAGTGAGAGTCTGCCAGACAGCCTCCTACCCTGTCATTGTCCAAAACCCCTGAACCAGAGAAGGAGGAAACTTTGAGGAACAGGAGGAAAGGCTCAAAGGGGAAGCTACCACACCAGCAAACATCTCATTTTCTCCAGACGAGGCTGTAATCTTCCATCTTCACCTTGTCTTTCCCACCCCTTCCTTCCTCCCCCCTCCGACCACCGCTGCAATCACTAGCTGATGACTTCAAGAACTTCCAAAAACTTACTGAGGGAGTAGCAGATGAGCTGCATATTTCCCTACTAGAGGTAGCAGATTTGTATCACAAGTTGATGGATATTCTGCACACCACCTCTTCATCCAGAATTGCGCTCCCAGTTAACAAGGCAATTCTAGCTCCTGACAGTTTATCTGACAGACCCCAGCCTCCATCGCACCAAGCTGCAAGAGAGCTGACAAAAAATGCTACATCCCTCCCAAATAGACAGATTTCCTGTTTCAACATCCGCAATACAACTCCATTGTAGTACATGCGATCAACCTATGGAACAGGCAACATCAGTTTTAAATCAACCCCATATTATTGGGATTTGAAAAGGCTTAGATCTCTTTGGGAGGAAGGCACAGTCATTGGTGACACAGCAGTTTAGAGTCACAAGCTAGCAAGCTGTCATGGCCAAATATATGTTGTTGCGTGTCCCGTAATTAATGTGCTCCTAGAATATTTACTGGAGACACAAAAGGAGTAGTTTCAGGCCATTGTTAAGAGTAGGTTGGCTAGTAGCCAGAATGGTGCTACAGATGGCGCTAGTCGCAGCCAATATAGTGGCCCACTCAGTCTCCATGGCAGTGGTAACAAGGCAGGTTTCTTGGCTACACCTGAGTTACTCAAAGAGCTGCAGACGACAGTGGAAAATCTCCCATTTGAAGGGCCGAAGCTCTTCTCAAAGAAGGCACTCTTTTCTTCACATCTTGAAAGACTCAGGGGCCTCAGTATGCTCCCTGGGAATCTAGTCTGTGGGACAGAAGAGAAGATATAACTTTCAGTCACAGCACAGGTCATGACCTCCTCAATAACCATGGTCTTAGCGCTATTATCAACTGCAGTATAAGAGTCCCAGGGTTCAGAAGCAGTGAATACCCCAATCTGCGATCTCTGACTACCACTTCTCAGTGCTTTTAATTTGTTGTTTGAGAACCTGATCAACTACCCCATGCAACATCAGCTGCTGTCTACACACCTGTCATGCCCTTCAGAAGTTGCCTGGCCCTCTTTCACAACAGTTGGGAGAAGATCATCTCTGACAGATTGATCTTGAAGATTTTTTGAAAGGTTATGCCATTCATTTCCCTCTACCATTCTCACTGTCCTTCCCCTTCCCTCTTCAGGGACCTTTTTTTCATAAGACTCTACTTCTGTAACAGCTGGGAGCCATAGAACCAGTCCTAGAACAATGTCTGAGCAAGCATTCCATTCATGCCACTGCTACCAGCACTGATGGATGCTTTGCTAATAAGCTGGAGAGCTGCACAACCTCAAGGTTCATAAGTGGTCTTCTACAGAAGTGAATCTTCATATCAGTCTTTTGGAGCTAAGGGCAGTCTGGAATGCCTGTGCATTTTCTGCCTTTCATGAGAAGCACCTTCACAAAGGTCACAATGTACAATATGACCTGTATGTTTTATGTAAGTTGCCGTGGAGGACACCAGATCTTCCTCCCTCTTCATGGAAGCATTCAAACTTCAGAATTCGTGTATCTACCCCAACGTGCTGATCTCAGCTATCTACCAGGAATACAGAACATTACAGCTGGTGCTCTCTCAGAACAATTTTTGCAACCATGAATGGGAACTGAATACAGAGGTGCTTCAAGACATATTCATCCTTTGAGGAGCCATGACTATAGATCTCTTCACTACTTACTGGAACAAGAAGTGTCCTTGTTGCTGCTCCAGGACTGACCTGGGGGAACATTCACTGGGAGATGCTCTCATCCTTCTATGGGATACCCATACCTCTTGAATGCCTTTCCCCTGTTTTCTCTTCTGTTCAAGATCCCATTGAAAATTTGAGGAGACAAAAAGAGTTATTCTGATTGGTCTTTCCTAGCAAAGACAATTCTGGTTACTTTACCTGACACTGATGACCGTATATCCCCTGGTTTCTCTTCCTTCCTGTCTCCATCTGCTCTCTCAAAGTGATGGGTTGATCCTTCACCATAACCTGCAGATCTTCTGCCTCCAGTCTGGGTTCCTTCTTGGTTCTAGGACTTAGCAGTTGAATGCTATGACATGATGAAAAACATGTTGCTGCAGAGACAAAAGTTGACCACTTGGTGTACTTAACTATAAAAATTGGAATGTTTTCAAGTTTGGTGTCATTCTAAGCACACAGACCCAGCTTCATCTTCCTTCTCTCTGATTTTAGACTGCATTATAGACCTCGAAAGGTCAAAACTTTCACTCGGGTCTCTTAAGGTATATCTTGCAACTGTAACAGCTTTCCACCATCAGGTAGATGGATGTCTGGTCACTGGCTGATGTGTAGATTAAGGACACTGGGAATCTCTTCCCACATGTGAGACCACCAGCTCCAACCTAGTTTGAAGAGCTTTAATTAGAATGCCCTTTGAGCCTGTGGGAGTTTGCTGTCTCTTACATCTGTCCATGAAGACAGCATGTCTAATAGCTATCATCTCAGCTAGGTGCCTAGGAGAGTGATCCTAATGGCATACCCACCATAATGTGTTCTTTCTAAAGACAAAGTAACTCTTGAGGTTGCATCCCAAGTTTCTCCCTAAAGTTCTCTACACTTTCCATAGGAATCAACAGATGTCTTCCTGTTTTTTTCCAAAATCACATCATGACGACAAGGAAGCGATTCTGCATATGCTAGATGTTACAAGAGCACTAGCATTTTATTTGGACAGAGCTAAGAACTTCAGGAAGTCATCTAAACTCTTCCTTTTATTCAAAGAAAGATCCAAAGTCTTCACGATATCAGCTCAAAGACTATCCAAATGTGTCTTGGATTGCATTAATCACTGTTCTCAAGGGCTCAGCCTGTTGCCTCCATCCAGAATACATACGTACTCCTAGAGGTCAATTTTTACCTCAGTCACATTCCCTATCTTAGAAATGTGCAAATCAGTGACTTGTGCTTCTGCCCACACTTTTGCAGAACCTTATGTGATCACTGGAGATTCAGCCTCCGATGCCATTTTTGGCTCCATCAGTACTCTCTAGTAACAGATTCCACACTGAAGCCCCACCCTTCCATGGGGAATGCCACTGTGAAGTCACCTACTGTGAGACATCTATAGGGACACTACTAAATGACCACATTGGTCCCTTCTGAGCTTAAAAATCCATGAATCTACTGGAAGAAGAAAAGGAAGTTACTCACTTAATGCAATAACAGTGGTTCTTTGAGATGTGTCCGTATGGGTGCTTCACAATCCACCCTTCTCCCCTCTCCTTTGGAGTTTTCCATAAGAAGCTCTGTGGTAGAGAAGGAACTGAGAGGGGTTTGCCCGCACAGTGCCAGGTAGCCTTCAAGCAGGCCATGAGGGAGGGGAGAGAGCATCTGCTGGCCAAACAGACACTCTTACCTAAAATCTGCTGTTAGAGGTGCAGGGCCACAGAAACACTTACAGTAGAACACCCATGGGAGTCGTGTCTTGAAGTACTATCATCACTGCACAAAGTGAGTAACTTCCTCTTTTCAGCCTGTGGGTTGGGACCCAAAATGGGTTCGTCAGAGCGTTTCATAGATTGTGTCTCAGCTCCTGAGACTCCTGTCCCATAGGGCTTGCCAAGTTCATCTCCCTACTTGAGGTACTGCAACCTCTGGGGTCCCCTAGCCACTCAGATTTGGCCCAGCCATCATGACAACAGGAGTCCGGGGATACTAAATTGTTTGAAAGGTCCTGCGATCCTATGGTCCAGGTGACAACTGTATTTGTCTTGAGTCAGGGTTGGGGCCAAACCTGAGGTGCACTGCAGCCCCAGAGGTTGTGATGCCCAGAGCAGAAAGCCAAGCCCAGTCAGCACCAAAGTAAAGGAACTGTAGGAGCAGGCAGTGTGGAGCGAGTGCTGGGCAGGATCTGACTGAAACCACCCCAGAAGAGGGCCCTAACCAGAGCGGAGCAGCCCTCCAGGGTACAAAGCCATAGAAGTGCTTGGGTTGGCAATGCCAGGTGGCTCAGGCCAGCCTTGTGGGACTTGTAGAGGAAGTGTCACCTACTCCCTTACTCACCCCAGTGCACCATCCAGCCTGTCGGGTTGGGGGAGGGGTAGAACCAAAAAATTGGTGGTGGGAGGGTAAGTATGTGACCATGTGACCAACCCCCTCCCTCTCCCTAATGCATCACCTCTGGAATGGCATGCAGATATGTTTGCTTACACTGAACACTAAGACGTCTAGTTAAGTCTCTGCCCCAGGACCCATGTTGTTGTTTTTTCTTGTTTCTCAATCACACTTCAAGATAGGATTGCCAGTTTCCAGGTAGTAATAGCAAAGTATGGGTTCCCTTTCTGGGGTGTAATGATGCACTTCTTGGATCAGATGGCTGAAGTGTAGACGTGTCAGGACAAAGGGTCTGCAGCGAGGCTGGTTACCTGCTAATTTTACCCCCCAGCCAGTTTAAATGCAGCATCTGTGTCCCACCTGATTGGCCAAACGGCTCAGTTGGCTGAGGGGGTCAACAGACCTGTTCTTAAGACCAGCAGCAGCTGGAGAGCAGCAGGAGCTCAAAGCATTTGGTGACCACTGCAATAGCTCTTGTGCCTGCTTGTTTGTAGCTTTGCCTCACTCCAGGTACACTCTGCTCTGACTTCGGATGGCCTCTGACTCCAGCTGTGACCCTGGGCTCTGATTCCTGACTTCTACACTAAGTACTAGGCATGACCTCTGCTCTAATCAGTAGGCACAGCTGCCCACATCCCAGTCATGGACAAGATACAATGCAAATCTTTGGCAGATGGTATCCAAACACATTTTCTGACATGCATCTGGTGCTGCTGCTAGATCAGTGCAATGGTGGTGTTAACGATTTTCTTCTTAGCCATTGGTCAGACACAAATGGAAGACATTCCGTTTGAGAATTCTGGTGTCTTTTAGTATAGAGACATTAAACAAAGGATCCCCAGGCAAATCTCAGATCTCTTGGTCTCTGCAGTCTGTCAGTAAGACAGAAATCCACTCATCTCTTCCCAACCTTTGGGCCAGATGTTGACTCAAAAGCATTCTTTTTTTCAGGAGTAGTCCAAGCATTTTTACCAGAGGACCCATGGGGGAATTACTCTGCTGTATTCAGTTCCAGTAACAACAACAAAAACAACAAATTAGAAGATTCCAAAGAGCCTTCCTTGTGGATTTATCCCTTTCTCCTTTTGAGGACCATCAATTCCAATTATTTTCTCATATCTGAAAGAGCAAAATGAGTCTACCTCCCATAAAGGATCTGAGAAAGAATACTCCAAAAGCTGAAGTTCCATGTGTTAGCATTAGTCTCTATTATACCTTTGAGTCCACAGGATTAGTTTGGGTCTCTCTATTTGAAGAATACCTCCCTCCCCTTCTCAGTCCATCCCGCTCATGGGAAGAAGCTACAATTTTAGAGGGAAGGAGGATAGGTGAACCACTACCAACTACAGTATTGTTTGGTCTACTTGGATTTCTATAGAGAACGATCAATCTCTGCAAGTGGTGATGGTTTTCTTCAGGTGTCTAAAACTACTCTTATTTTTATACTGGTCAGAGCATACTTATGAAAAAAATTGCCTATTCAGAAAATCCTGCAATCCCTATGACCTCTCTTGAAATATAAGGTTTACTTTCAATCCACAAGAGGCTCCTTGACAGTGAAGGTTTTCTTAGGGGACAAATTCCATACCATAAGTATTATCTCAGTTGAGTATTGGTGAAGCATAAGGGGAACTTCCTTGTGGCAGCTGGGCCTTCATGGCTTTTTGCATCTAGATGATATCGTATGTCAGTCTGTGCAGGACTGTCTGCAGTCAATAAATAAATAAACGTGTCCTTCTTATCCTGACATATGGATAGCTCAAAAGCAATTGGGACACGTTGCTTTGGTGAACTAAGGAGGAATATCGTTGTCAGGGAGTTGCTCTCCAGTGCAGTGTACCCAAAACTATCTGGGAAAGTCCTCACCACTTTCAGGTGGTGGTAGACGTAATACAGCCATGTGAAGTTGGGGAGGGAGAAGCTACCAGAGCAAAACCAGACTGAGACTTAAGATGGCAGACATAGGTTCAGAAGGAGATTCAACATGCTTTTTAACATTAATGTGATCAGACTATGCTTTTTACAGTGACTCTGAACATTCTTTTCCCTCTGCTGACTGGCTGTTTGCACAAGTTCCTTCCTTCAGTCACTTCTTTCATTCTCCCTTCACATACCCTCCATACTCTTTACTCCCTTGGTTTCTCTTTCTAGTTAATCCCCTTCTGCCTTCCCTTCTCGCATGCCCTTTCATAGATAAAAATAAAATAAAATATAAGCAAAAATACACCCAGAATTTTAAAACATACCAAATAAATCATTAAACAAATTTGGATATCTGAAAACCAGTACTTGGTTCTGCTTATGTGTTAGCCATTTCTTCCACCTTTTTTATCTTCTCTATTTAGAATGTAAGCTCTTTCATGTAAGAGCAGTCTTACTTTGTACTGTCACTAGAGGAGTGGGGCCCCAGTCATTGCTGCTTGAATACCAACATCGTCTATTGTAATATTCAGACATCTTGGGAATCGGCTGGGATGTCCATCTTGATGACAATACTATATAAGGCTTGTAGGTGCCATAGGGTATGATGGTAACAGATGAGTCTAAGAATTATTCATCTGGCCTATGAGTCTTTCTGCTTCTCACCAGTTCCAAATTGCTGTTTTTTATTATTAATCTGTGGTGTTGTGAAGCTTAGAGGCTCCAGCCCTGTTATGTTAGGTAATGTAAAAAGTATACAGCAGAAATATGGTTTTTACCACAAAAAGCTTATACTTTAATTAAGTCTGCCCCCAAGTCTTGACAGATAATGCTACAGTGCTGTATTACACTAACCAGAATGGAGGACATATGTCTCATCAGCCTTGACAAGTTGTCTTGATTTTTGAAGTGGAGCATTCAGCACCAGATTCTCCTATAGCTCTCTGTCTGCCAGGAGAGGGCAGTGACCTAGCAGACTTTGAAAGGAATGTATACTCGGTAGCTGTAATAGGCCCTCAAGGATTCAGTCCTACATTCTCTTTTGTGTAAACAAGAGAATATCCTAGTTAGATACTCTTTTTATCATCAATGAAAATGACAAATCTCTGCTTCTGTTCCAGAGTGAGAGGATCATCTCTGAATGGTGGCAATCTGGAAAGTCCAACGGGACAGGGCCAAAATGCTATTAAATGGCTCTGGCTTTGACACTGGCAATTTCAGTTACCTAGTGTCCTAGAACTGATGTCAGAACCAAAAATCTTGCTTCCCAATTTACCAGACTTCTTGTCTGTATATCAGGATAACAGTGCTTTGCAACTTACGGCAAAAATGAACTCAATTCTAATTGAATCATGAGAGCACTTCCATCTTTTTGCCTGTAGGCTTTTCTGCATTCTCTAGAAAGGCACAGAGCATTAGTTTATTTTCACAGAACACAAGAAGTCAGTTAATCATTCTTGACATTAAATGCAAAAAAGGAAATAGAGTCTCTGAAGTGTGGCATTTCATGCTAGATGTTAGACACCATATTGTAAGCATGCAAAAAAGCTCCTCCAGGAACTGTAAGCACTATGTCCATTGGTACAAGGTGGCTGCATAGATTGAAAGGAACACAGAATCATCTAATGATGCATGCAAGATAGCAACATGTTCATTTGTTGATTCATTCAACACCCTTGACAAAGTGGATATTTCCTCATCTGCAGATGCAGTTCTTGATTAGCTGATCTTGTAGTCCACTATTTCTCACTATTTCTTTAAATTCTCTCCCTTCCCATGTCTGTCTTATGCTTCCCAGTAGTGCCTATGAATTGGCAGATGAATTGTGTATAAGAAGGCAGTTTTTTTCTTTACGTGTAAATTGATCTTTTCATAACATACTAACCCACCAGTTTAGGACATCTGCCTCGAAGTTTCTTCAGCAGATATCTGTAGATGAATAGGTCCTATCCATAGTGACTCTGGGTTGGTGGATAGGTATGTGAGAAGATCAACTTATAAATAAGGATTTAAAAAAAAGTTCCACTGCAGAGTAAATTACATCTTCCTATTGCTTTCACTGTCAGTAAACGGAAAGCATTCTACAGCAGTCCCTTTCATAAAGACCGACACATGATGATTTACAAGGGCCTGATTTTTCAAAGATGGACATGATGGACAGTCGGTCTGTAAAGTAAACGTGTCTTGTCTTTTTTTCCAAAAGCTGCACTGTTACTCTTCACTTGAGAATTACAAGGAGTCTCATCTCCATATAACAATTGTAACAAAAAATTTAACTCTTTTTTCAAATAGGCAGCTCCTTACCTGCAAGAAAATGTAAATGACACAATATTCAGGTGAATTAGTTTCACCTCTTTTTGTATTTTTTATAATAATGATAAATATTTAATATTATCTTTCTCCTTTATAGGATGAATATTATCATTTATTAGCAGAGAAAATCTATAAAATACAAAAGGAACTAGAAGAGAAACGGAGGTCTCGTTTACATAAACAAGGGATCTTGGGTAACCAGCCAGCCTTACAGACCCCAGGGGCTCAGCCACCTGGTATCCCACAGGGGGCTGCTGCCATGGGCCAGGCACAGCCTGTGAGACCTCCCAGTAAGTACTTGATTGTGGAGTAGATGAGTGGGGGGCAGGGGAGGATGAAGAAGAGTGGGGGACAGTTTTTTACATTTTGTTTATTGAATTTAAATATTTCTGCTGAGCAGTGTCAAGGTTGGCTGAAGTATTATGATGCTTTTATAATAATTCTGAATTAAAAAGGAAAACAAAGAAAAAATTATTATTCTTTTGATTCTGTTACAGATGGTCCTATGTCCATGCCAAATGTGCCTATGAGTCGTATGCAGGTCTCTCAAGGTATTTAACTTTTTTCTCCAATACATCACTTTGTTGATGCAAAACATAGCTTTTCTAGGTTGCTTTTCTTCTGTTTGTCTTTCATATTATTTATAACTTTGGGGGGAATGGGAGGGGGTCTGTGTGTGAAAGAGACTCTTTCCTTTGCTTATTTTATTATCAATATTCAGTATTACACTGTCACTCTCTCTGCAGTGGTTTATGACAGAGTGCCAGCCTCAGAGCAGCCTGTCAAGAAGTAGGACAAAAACCCCAAACTGGTTGTATGTCCTATAATTAGATTTCACCAATCCAATAACAAGTGTGAATTCCTAAAGCACTGTAACAGTCTTATAGTGGAGTCACAGGTAGTCTTCTTGGGCATTCCATTCTATCTTGCCACCCAGGCAAGCTTGACTTTGTGATAGATGGACAGTTCACACCAAAAATCACAATATTCAGGTTATTTGCAATCCCAAAGGACAAGTCACTTACCGCAGGTCAGTTGTGTTCAAATCTCAAACCAAAGACAACACTTATAGCCCGCAGTGTAACAAGTAAAAGTGAAAGATTTATTAATTAAGGGCTTGTCTATGCTCCTACTTATACTGGCAAAACTGGTAGGGAAAAAAAACACCCTGCTGATGGGAGAGACATATAAGTTTTGCTGTTATAAGTGCAAATGTAGGTAAGCCCTAAGAAAAGAAATGAGTTTTCGCAAAGTTAAAGCAGGTAAACACACACAAATGAGGTACAATATTACCTTTTGAACTTAATAGAAAGAAGCTTCTATAATAAGCAGGATATTGCATCCTTTAGAGCTAACCCAAGTCTAGCAGTTTGGGGATCTCTTGCTTATATTTAAACAAAAAGGAGTCCTGTGGCACTTTTAAAGACTAACAAGTCCAGACAGCATAAAGATACCAATTCAGGAATCTTTATTCCCTTCCCTCAGCATTTAAGCTGTGATGAGAGACAGGCTTGTGTGTGCACATACCCTCTTCATGGGTATAGGTGATGCGATCAACAGTCTTTTGTCCATAATGGCCTGTCTGATGTCTGTAGACCTTCTTTTATGGGGGAGAAGCTATCACCTCTTGTGGTAAATTAGCATTTCACACTTGATAATGCTTCTTCCCTGGCTGTGGAGAATCTACAGTCTTAGCAAACATTTCTATAATAATAGAGGAATCTTAAATGTTACCTTATAAAATGGAATACAACAATTATAAGTAGAACTACTACAGCATCCTACAAGCATTCCACAAAGTCTAAATGTGTTCTTCAACTTTTAATACCTATTTTAACAATACTTAACACACAGCTAAGCCAGACTGGTTTCCATCTATGCATTTGTCAATGTTCAGTGAGGCCTAGGGGCCTTGGAATAAGCTGGCATTTGGTCTGCCAGCTCTCACACTTTACCAGGCTTTATCACAATGTTTGTCAAGAGCTGCCAAGATGTGCCCAATAGTTTGTCTTTAATAGGGCTAATGTCTGCATAGGGTTAGAGAGTAATTTAGCACCTGTGGGAAAGAGGGAATCAGCAGTTCCCTCACTTACTTTATCTATCACTGAAATATGCTGAACCATTTTCATTTTCTGTGCTTTTTTGTCAGCTAATTCTGTTAGCCCAGAATATACTTAACTGAGAATTTTCTCATTATTAATCAGTCAATCTCATACAAGTTCTAGAAGAATGCAGTAGCCTTGCTCCAGCTGCTTTTTCCTGAGAAGTACTGAACATTTAGATATTTCATCTTCCTAATTAGCAGTAATTAATGATTTAATGTCTGTTACAGAATCTAGTAAGATGAAAATGTATCTCACCCCTTTAGGGTTATAACGTGGTACTCTCTGTTAAAAAGCACAGTTTAACGACTCATCCTAGCGTTTTGTTACTTATTTGGGGTAGGAAAATAGAAGTTCTTATATGTATTTATTATTGAGCCCATGATAAATTTTATCCCTGGTACCAGCATTTATTACGGTTGTTTTTTTGGGGGGGGAGGGATGCTGTTTGTTTTGGTAGTTGCTGGTTGTGGTATTGAGGCTGTGTGTTTGCCATCGGTGCATACTTTAGATGGCTTATGTTGAGAATTACTTCCTTAAGATGAAACCTGAACAATAAACTACCCTTTTTATATCACTACCGTCTTAGGACCCCTACCCTCCACATAGTCCTAAAAGCATTGAGTATAATATTACAATACCTTTAAAGAGCACCTCCATTTGTTTGTCCCTTGAGTGGTTGTTCAAGACAAGTTTCAGTTTTGCTTTTCCCTAACATTTTTCCCTGTTCAGTATGCCTTCGTTAGTGGCCATTTTTCTCTGAGGAGCAACATTGACTTTTTTAATGTGAAGAATGGCTATTTCTCTTTTGGCAACTTGAGACAGAACTGTAATTAGTTGCACAAAATTACCACCTCACTTGCTCTTTGGCAGTATGTGGGCAATGTTGTTTTTTACTGTAATTGATTAGTATTATGATACTATAGACTGGTGACTGTGCTATACATAAATGGTTAGTAACTTGTTCCTAATGAGCTGTTTTGGGGGTACATTTTGCAGGAATGAATCAGTTTAACCCCATGTCCATAGGGAATGTACAGATGCCACAGGCACCCATGGTACCCCGTGCAGCTTCTCCAATGAACCATCCTGTACAAATGAACAACATGAGCTCTGTTCCAGCGGTTCGTATTTGCTTTCCTCAAGTTCTTATTACAGGTTAATTCCACTGAAGAATTTGCTCAATTTTTGTAATGAAGACACCCTTAGACATCCCAAGCCATATTCAGTGGTGTGGAAGTGTAATGTGGCTGCTTGTTCATTTGAATTTCATGCTAATGAGGTTAGAGAAATGTATCTTTCATCTTTGCTGTCATAATTTTTTTTTTACTGACCTGTTAGTTTATTTCCAATATTTAAATCTGCCGTAGAAGAAACAAATAGTTGGGGTATTTGGGAAGAGAACATCAGAGATAAAATAGTGCTTAGTGTTTTTTTGGGAAAAAGGAGCTCGGTGCTTCCAAAAATTATAGCCATCTAATGTGTCATGGTTCCGTTTAAAATCTTGATTTCATTTTTTCAGAAAATTAAAATATATATGAAGAATTCCAGTATATTACTTACCTATAGTAGCCCAAAGAACAGAATTATAGAATTTAGCATCTTCAGTATTTTTTCCACTTTGTTTGAGTAGTTCATTAAACATTGTGAGGCAAATACTGACATCATACATGTGTCCAAAACTTCCTTTAATTTATGAGGTCAGAATTTTTTCCTCAGATCTTATGGCTAATTATCTGGTTTGTTTTTCTTTTATGGCTACATACTTTTTTTTAATAACTGATATTTTTTGTTTTTAAATTTAGATGGCTATGTCTCCTTCCCGAATGCCTCAGCCACAAAACATGATGGGAACACATTCCAGTACTATGATGGGTCAGGCTCCTACCCAAAACCAGTTCCTGTCTCAGAATCAATTCCCATCATCCAGTGGGGCTCTGAATGTGAACAGTGTAGGCATGGGTCAGTCAACAGCCCAGGCAGGAGTTTCACAGGTAGAATTTATTTTCTGAAGAATGGGTTATCTTAGTCTAATTTCTTTCAAAAATCTTGCTTCTCCTTGTTTGCATTATATTTGTATGTCCTGTGTTCATTATACTATCTTCTGCATGCCACCTGTTTCCATGAGCTTCTACAGAAACTCTGTGTTTTAGTTTAGGAAAAAAATTCACCCTACTCCTTACCCTACTGTAAATTCTGTAGTTCATGTTTTATGAATTTTAGGGAGGAAATAACAGGAAAAGTTAATTCATGGCACGTGATTTTGCAATTTTCAAAGTTTCTCCTATTCTTTACAAGTCATCCATATGCTCCATTTTTGTATGTATGCAAACTTAATAGCTGCTATTTTATATTATGGACTGCAAGAATGTATGTAGTCAAAGCAGACCTCTTAGAATTATTTTTTTTAACTATTTATATCTGAATGGGGAATTGGTTTCTGTCACCAATTGTATTCCAGCTTACTATAGAAATTCACTCAAATTGTTTGCTTATTATTTGAACATTCTGCATGTGGATTTTAAGATAACATCTGCCTTTCTGGAGAAAATCTTAAATGCATGATAAACATATCCCTCAAAAAAACATTTTATAAGACAGTATAAAAGCATTTTAACATTTGGATATTGTAGTACAGATAATTCATTAATATTTCTTTATATTGATTTATTTAGATGTATACAAATATTTAAATATTTGTGTGAAGATTTTAAACAGAAATCAGATGAATGCATATTAGCAAGGTCTACTCTTCCTGATTCTTCCCCCCACTGGTTCTAGTATGCCTGATTTGCCATTTAGTAAAATATATAATCTCAAAATGTATACCCATACCATGTCATTTATATTGTACTGTTCACATTTGGTAATGTTGCTGGATTGAAATGTGGCTCCATAGTCCTTTAAATATCCAAAATAGTCAAGCTAGTATATAACCTGTTAAATATTTACACGTATTGTATTGTATTGTATATGGTAAACACAAGGGCAACAATACTGAGATGCCCCCCTGAGCAATGTAGCTGAGTGAGTGCAGCATAGATTGTGGGGAGCTATAAGGCACTTGGTATCCCTGAATTATCCATACCCAGCCCAGGGTACAATGTAGCTCTTGAATGGCTACCTACAGGGAGCACCATCTGGGTTCCATCTCTTTTATGCAATAGAACAAGATAAAAGGAGCAGAACTAAATCAGATTTGGGGCAAGGCTTTGAGCAAAAGCTACTGAAAATTATTGGTCATTTGATGTGGTCAGTATCAGTGCATTTGAGATAGCAACACTTCATTACTGTAAATAAATAAATATTAAAATATTTGGTCATCTAAACTGCTACTTTTGGAGGGCATTTAATGCTTCCATAATTTACAAGTAAATATGACTCCATTTTGGAGCAGCATAGATACATTAAGAACTCTTTTCCTAGCAGGGGCAGGTTCCTAGTGCTGCTATTCCAAACTCCATGAATATGCTACAGAGTGGTCAGCTGTCATGTCCGCCAGTGACCCAGCCACCTCTACATCAGACAACACCTCCTGTATCCACTGTAGCCGGCAAGCCACCTATCCAACACCAAACACCACCTGGAATGACTCCTCCTCAGCCAGCAGCACCTACTCAGCCATCCACACCAGTCTCATCTTCAGGTCAGACTCCTACACCAACACCTGGATCTGTTCCAAATGCAACTCAGACTCAAAGTACACCTACAGGACAAACTGCAGCACAGGCTCAAGTTACACCACAACCTCAGACCCCGGTACAACCTCAGTCTGTGCCAACCCCACAACCACCTCAGCAACAGCCAACATCTGTGCAGGCGCAACCTCCTGGCACTCCAGTAAGTATCAGACAATTTATTTAGTCTAAATGCAACAGAAATCTAAATAGGCAACAAGAAAATTTCCCTACTGTGCCAGAGAGTTACAGATTTCAGGATCTTTATACCATTGTGACAGTAACTTCTGTTTATAGTGGAAAGTAAATTTTAAATCCTGTACTTATTTATATATTTTTATTCCTTTGCAAACGAAATACGTTCTTTCAAATGTTCCCACCAGTCATTTTAGTTAGTGATTTCCAATACTAGGATTAAAAATACTACAGAATGTTTCTACAGCTATGCATGGGAAGCTTGCACATAATCTTCCTGCACTGTGTTTGGCTCCCCTCATGATTATTAGTCTTTCATCTTCCTGATCATTAAGTTCACACAAAGATTTTAAAGATAAGTAGAAAGAGAGCATGAGGTAATCCAGAGTGTACTATAACCATACAGCTGTTTTATCAACAGAAGATGGTAATGCATCAGATGATAAAATTCATTCCTCCTTTACTGCTGTAAAATCAGAGATCTGTGTTCTTGTATCCAGACTTTGGTTTTAGTGAGTATCAGATCCAGGTGTGGCACTATTTCAGGTTATTCTTTTGTGCATATTTTGTACTGTTCCTCCTATACAGAAATATTAATTTGTGTTGCTGTTTCCTCAGTTTTTTTTATTTTTGTACCTTTTTACATCAGCTATCCCAGGCAGCAGCTAGTATTGAAAACAGGGTGCCCACGCCAGGCTCAGTTGCCAGTGCTGATACCAACTCCCAACAATTGGGACCCGATGCACCAATGTTAGAAAGCAAACCAGAGATTAAAAATGAAGAAACTGAGCCAGAGCCTTGTGAAGCACAAGTGGAACCTAAGACTGAGGTAAGTGAAAGTCCTTTGCAGTGAATTAGAGCAGTAATATATAGGGGCTAAAATAAGATGAGTGTGAATCACTGAGCTAAGTGGACATGAGAAAATGTTAGTTACGGGAAAACTTTGGTTTTCACTCTGGCACTAGCCATTGTTATGGTGCTTTATTGGGTAGTAGACTACTGACCCAGTCACACCCTAAACTGATAGAACTTGTAATTTGAGACATTATAGATGTAGTTTCATCTTGTCTCTTCCTTTCTTAAGCTGGAGGAGGATTTACAAGGATCTGCACACGTCAAAGAAGAAATAGATGTGGCAGAGTCAAAACAGGAGCCAATGGAGGTAGAAGAAAAGAAACTAGATATAAAAGGAGACTCTAAAGAGGAAGAAGAGAGTGGCACCAATGGCACCACTTCACAATCCACATCACCATCTCAGCCCCGTAAAAAGAGTATGTATATAGAAATGGGAGTACTAGCTATAATTTTACTTGGTTTTCTGTTTCTTGCAATCTTTATGCTAACCAGGTGGTTTCTCTGTTTGCACGTATGCACTAACATTGCATATGGCTGGCCTCAACAAATCTGCCGTACAGCTTGGGACCAGCAGAGAAACTGAGGCACCTAAGTGTGCAGCAGTGAGGGGACCCACTGTCACTGAAGGACCACCATCTTCGCCACTTCTGGCTGCAGTGCAGAGAGCACAGGGCCCCCTGCCACCAAAAAACTGCCATGGCTGTCAAAGCTTTCAGTGGCAGGGCAGCCCACAAAAGATCCCCCACTGCCAAAAAAAAAAAAAAAAAAAAAAAGCTGCTGTAAGCAGCACTGAAAATGCCACCAGGTTTTTGGGTTTTTTTAGGCACCAGGTGCAAAATCCTGGGTGCCATGGTGACCTGGTGTCCAGGATTTGTTGAACCCTGACACATGGGGAGCTGGGACAAGCAGTGAGTTAATTTGTTAGGCTTTTTCCTCTTTAAAAGCAGTGCGTTTATCTTTTGTTGGATTCCTAGTGGTAAGTAAGGTTTTGATGTCATCCTGATTTCCACTTAGCATTACCGTTCCACACCATCAATACAATTATCTGAAAGCTCTCCCAAATTTTCCATGTGGGGAGCCACTGGTACCCTACTCCTTGGGACCCTCCCCAGCAACTGATGGGTCTGCTTTGTTGGCCATGCTGGGGTTTTAGCCTCAGTATCCATCTCAAGAGTCTTCCCATACATCAGAAGAGCAGTCTTGCTTCTTTGACCATCATTAAGTAGGCGTTCGGAACCAGTGTTGGAGGATAAACCACTTAGCCTGGCTTCAGTAATTACCTCCAGAAACAGAGCATTGTCTGCAGATGCCTTGGTGTATTCTGCTCCCTCTTTGCCTCTGGATGATTACCATTAATTCCAGGAACTGCTACACAGAATCACTGAGGCTCTCCATGTTCCGCTGGAGGCTGTGCAGAACAAACATCATTAGCTTCTTGATATCTTGCATGCCTCAGTACCAACCTGAGTGTCCCTGCCAATCAATGATACTGTTCTTCAGCCAACTGGCACACATCAGCCATTTGTGCACCTACCCCTCAGGTGGTAGAGAAGAGGTACTCTATACTGGTGAAGGGATCTGAGTTTGTTTTTTCGCCCTCACCTCGTTCCCTGGTGATTCTTGCAACAACAGAGTCGGCCAGCCAGCAACACCCGTGCTCCAGCCCAGCTGATAAAGAAGGCAAATGACTGGACCTTTCGGGTCGCAAGGTTTTCTCTTTGGCCAACCTTCAATTTCAGATTTCTAACAACCAGACACTATTAGCTAAATATAACTTTCTTACTTATGGCCAGCTGGCAGACTTGGCAGACATGCTTCCCCTGCAGGATCATACCTACTTCCAGTCTGTCTTGGAAGAAGGCAAAGTGTAGTCATGAAGATGCACCTCAGGCTGTGGTGGATGCTGCAGACTCCTCTTCACACACAGCGGCCACGGGCATAATTATAAGGAGGGAATTCTGGCTTCATTCATCTGCTTTCCCCAGGGAGATGCAGAATACCATCAGTCCCTGGGTATGTTGTGGCCAGTTCCCAAGCCCAAGTTCTGCTGCCCATCACATGCACAACAGTTCAGAACCCCTCAGTTTTTCATCAATGGCTCTGCAAACCTCCTTGCAAGTGGCAGAAGACTCAGTGCTCTTGTCCTTCAGATTCTCCATCATAGTCTCAGCACCATGTACTCAGTCTTCACAGAACTGATATTTCTGAGTACACCTAGAGAGCCACCAACCACCTTGCATCCTTCTATTCCTATAACCTATCAGGGGTCAAGGGGTATTCAAACTTTTTTCTAGTACCTAAGAAAAAGGGTGGGTGGCAACCAATCTTAGACCTCCATTGTCTCAGTCACTTCATATGCAAACCAAAATTTCGTGTGGTTACCTTTGCATCCATCATATCTTCACTGCAAAGAGGCATGTTGTTTACAGGTCTCAATATGCAGAATACCTATTTCACATTGACTTATATCCTACCCACAGAAAGTTCTTGAGATTCATGGTATGCTTTTGAAATTTCCAATACCAGGGTTTTATCATTTGGACTCACCACTGCTCCCTGGATAGTCACTAAAGTTTCCTCTATAGTGCAAGCCCATCTCTGGCATCAGAGGATGCTTACAGTCCCATATCTTGACAACTGACTACTAACAGCATGATCCAAAGGGAAGGCTTGACCTCCAAACTGCTCCAACTGCTCTCCTCCTGGGAGGGTGGCAGAGAAGAAGGGTGCATAAATATAGAAAAATCAACTTTGGATCCCACACAGTCCCTAGAATTCATTAGACCAGGGATTCACAACCTTTTCTGAGTCGTGACACAGCTGAGAGTCCTCCCAGCTGTGTGCAACACACACCAATCCCTCCATGTCTTAGCCCTGCCACCCCGCAGCCTCACATCTGCACCAACCCCCCAGCAGCCCTGCATCCTAGCCTGCACCCCGTCTCCTTCCCCCAACCCAACCCCTCGTCTCTCGCCTTCCTCAGCACGACCCCATGTTAATAGAAGTAGGCTGCATGTGTCACCGCCCATGGTTCCCTGCTGTGGCAGCTCAACGGGGGCGGGGCAGGCTTAGCTCGCGACACACTTTTATGTTGAGAACCACTGCATTAGACCATACATCAATGCAACATCAGGACAAGCCTACCTACTGGAGGAAAGGTTCCAGATCCTGGAGGACCTGGTTACCAAAGTGATCCAGTCCTCCTGTTCCAGCCAGAACTTGCCTTTCTGTCCTTGGCCAGAGGGTGACCTATACGTTCGTCACCACCTTCACTCCTCTTTGCTTTTGCTCACTGCAACTGTAGCTCCCGAGGACCTGTTCTCCCATGCACCATAAGATGGACCTCCTCCTAACAGTACCCCTCGGACATTCTCTCAGCCCTTCAATGGTCCCAGGTCAGGTCTGCACCAGAATACCTTTCCTTCCATAGTCTCCAAGCACGATGGTCATCACAGCTATGTCAGTGACTGGCTGGGGCACCCACATGGGTGAGTACTTGACACAGGGGACTTGGACCACTCTGGAATCCCAGATGCAAATCAACATTCTGGAGCTTTGAGCAGTGCAGTGGGCATCACACTTCGCCCATCCATTCTGTTCTATTACATGTTTATTATGTCAGACAGCACCACCGCATACATCAGCAAACAAGGGGCAAATAGTCACCAGCAGTTCGTAGCGAAGTGATTCATCTGTGATTGATGCATCACCCTCAAGATCCTGTTGTCAACAGTCTATCTTCCCAGGACTCAGAACATGATTCCAAACTCTGAGTGGGCCATTCACGGCTGACCACTAATGGGAGCTCCATGCCACCATAGTCAGCAATGCTCTCACCTGATGGGGACCCGAATCAGAGACCTCTTTGCCTCCTGCAACAGCAGCAAATGCATCAAGTACTGCACCTGAGGAGGCCTTTATCATTCAGTGGTTGGACCAGACCAAATATGCTTTTTCCTCATTCCTCCATGTGTCCTCCACAAGATCAGGTGGCAGAGGTCCACAGTTATTCTTTTTTGAGTGATTGCTCATATGCATTCCACTTAGATGTGTATGCACCGTGTGCATGAAACTGCCAGAAGGTTTTTCCCCTAGGAGTACCTGCAGGGTTGACTGCTGAGCACCAGGTGGCACTACAGGTGCCTCCCTATATAAGCTCCAGCTGACCCTGCTCTCACCTGTTCCTTCTTACCACCTGTGATGGCTCCTGGAACTGGTGGTTCTTACATAGCAAGTATCCCCCCGGGGACGATTGTTCCTTGAGTACCTGTTTATTAAAGTAGTTAGTTTAAGTTAACAACTTCCAAAGGGGTTGCTGTGTTAGTCTAGGTCAGCCAAACAAACAAGGAGTCCTGTGGCACTTTTAAAGACTAACAAATTTATTTATCGCATGAGCTTTTGTGGGAGAAAATCCCACTTCGTCAGACACTTTGAAGATGGGGAACTTACAGAATGGGAGGAAATTAAATGCAGGGAAATATATGACAGGATCAGGTCAAGCTGTAACAGCAAATTAGAACAGGTGTTAGGCTTCAAACACTGGCGAACAGCATATAGAGGAAGATGAGGTCAAATCACCTGTTGTAAGGAGAATAAAATCTGTAGTCCCTGTTTAACCCTGAGGCAACGGAATCGAATTTGCATATAAATTCCAATTCTGCAGTTTCTCTTTGAAGCTGTGATTTGTTGTTCATTTGTTTGAGCACCACTATTAACAAGTCATCAATGGAGTGAGCAGGGAGATTGAAGTATTCCCCTATTGGTTTTTTAATATTGTGATTTCTGATGTCAGTTTTGTGTCCATTTATTCTTTTGCATAGAGACTGCCCTGTTTGTCAAATATATAAGGCGTGGAGGGGGGGGAGGGGGCACATTTCTGGCACATGATGTCATAAATCACACTGGCGGATGAGCAAGTGAATGAGCCCTTGGATTGTGTTTAGTCATCTATAACAGTGTCAAAGGTGGGGTCAAGATAGATCACATCACATGCTACTTTGAGTATAAATGACTAATGTCCAGTTCCTTGCCATAGAATCACAGAAGATTAAGGTTGGAAGGGATCTCAGGAGGTCATCTAGTCTTGAGCAGAGCCAGACCGAACTAAATCATTTCAGCCAGGGCTTTGTCAAGCTGGACCTTAAAATCCATTAAGTATGGATATTCCACCACCTCCCCAGATAACCTATTACACTGCTTCACTACCCTCCTAGTGAAAAAACTTCTCCTAATATCCAACCTAGATCTGTCCAACTGCAGCATGAGACCAGATCTGTCACCAATGAAGTTCTTTCCTCTTTGTAATCCCTTTTCAGATACTTGAAGACTGCTGTTAAATTCTCCCTTATTATTCTCTTTGCAGATGGAATACGCCCAGTTCCTTCAGCCTCTCGCCTCATAAATCATATGTCCCAGCCCCCTAATAATTTTTGTTGCCCTCTTCTGGATTTTTTCCAATTTGTCCATCTCCTTTCTGTAGTTGGTTGGGGGGAGGCGCAAAACTGGACACAGTACTCCAGATGTGGCATCACCAGTGCTGACTGGAGGGGAGTTATCACTTCCCTAGAGATTTATTTGGCCGACCTAGCCTAACACGGCTACCCCTTTGGAACTTCCCTAGATGTGTCGGCAATGCTCCTACTAGTGCAGACTAATATGCCATTAACCTTCATGACAACAAGAACACATGGTTGACTCATATCCGTAGTCCCCAAGTCTTTTTCTGCAGAACTGCTGCCTGGCCACATGATCCCCACTCTGTATAAGTGCATAGGATTCTTCTGTCCTAAGTGCAGGGCTTTGCACTTGTCCTTGTTAAACTTCAACAGATTTCTTTTAGCCCAGTCCTTCAATTTGTCTAGCTCATTCTGTATCCTATCCATGCCGTCCAGGATATCTGTCACTCCTCTCAGTTAGTGTCATCTGCAAACTTGCTGATGATGCAATCCATCCCATCCTCCAGATCATTAATAAAGATGTTGAAAAAAATCACCCTCAGGGCTGTCCCCTGGAGCATTCTGCTTGATACCGATTGCAAGCTAGGCATCGAGAGCCCTTAATCAGTACCTGTTGAGCCCCATGATCTAGCTCTCCTTCTTTCTTCCATATAGTCCATTCATTCAACCCATACTACTTTTAAATTGATGGCAAGAGTACTGTAGGAGACTGTATCAAAAGCTTTTATAAAGTCAAGGCATATCGTATCCACCACTTTCCTCACGTCTACAGACTCAGTCATCTCATCATAAAAGGCAGTCAGGTTGACCAGGCATGACTTGCACTTAATGAATCCATGATGAGTGCTTCTCATCACCTTCCTCTACTCTAAATGTTTCAAACTGGATTCCTTGAGGACCAGCTCCATGATTTTTCTAGGAACTGAAATGAAGCTGACTGGTCTGTAGTTCTCCAAGACGTCCTCCTTCCCTTTTTATATAGATAGGCACTATGTTTGCCTTTTTTCCAACTTTCTCCTCCAACCACAAGTTTCAAAGATAGAATGGCCAATGGTTCTGTAATCACATCAGCCAACACCCTCAGCACCCTTAAATGTGTGCCATCTGGCCCCATTGACCTGTGCATGTCCATCTTTTCTAACTAGTCCTTAACCTGTTCTTTCACCACAGAGGGCTGCTTACCTTCTCCCCATACTGTGCTTCCCAGTGTAGTAGTCTGGGAGCTGACCTTGTCTGTGAAGACCAAAGCACATTATCGGTCACTTTGTTGCCACCTTCATTCCGTAAGGGACCCACATTTTCCCTGACCACCTTCTTGTTGTCTCTAGGTCTGAATGCCAACATTCTGTTCCAGTATACTTTGATAATATCAAGTATTTTGGGTGTGGACAAACCACAACTAATGTTCCCCTCTTCATGTGGTAAGCATTTTCTGAGAGTAAAAACAGTAAGCCTTTGAAAGCAATACAGAGTAATCCCCTGAACACTCCACCTGGATTAGAATGCCTTAACCAAACTTCTTTTTGGACCTTTTCACCAGGAGTTTTCATCCTTTAAACTAGGTGATTGTTTTCTTGCACCCAAACCTTCATTACTAAGGTTAACACACATTTTTCACTACTCTCAGCCTTGACATAAAGGAGGGAGGACTTCCTGTCTTCACCCTAAGTAATAAGTCTGATATATTTTAGATGGGCAAAGAGCACTTCATAATTATCTGAAGGTTTTTCAGAAAATGAGCTTATTTTTCTTGTCTTGTCAATCTACTGGTGAGAGGAAAACAAGGCATCAGAATCATCTGTTGCTTTGTGGTTGAAACTACATAGGAAAGTGTATCAATGTTTCAAAATCAGCCACTGCCTGTTTCTGTACCCTAATCAGAAAATTCTTATCCCACTCAAGACGTGGTGTAAATTACTATGGTGTTTTGTCCATATTATAGACATTATAACTTGGGCATACAGTTTCTGCAGATTTTTGGTCCTTCCCAGCAGTTTTTTTCCTGTAAAAATCGGAGCAAGGGTAACAGATAGGGCTAAAAGAGACAGGCGACATTATTGTTTTTTCTCTAACTAGACTGGTGCTCTATTCCTTCACCACTTACTTATTATTTTGTTAATCAGTTATGGCCAGATTGCCCTCTATGCCCTGTAGAAAGATACTTTTCGCAGGGTAGGGTGGTTCGTTGTATCCATGAAGTTAATAAGGTTATTACACTTCTAAAAACAATCTCAAGCAAGGTTTCCAGAAAGGCAAAGCCAAATACTGTTCTGATAGTTCAGGACTAGTTCTGACTCTGATCTGCATAGCAGAATGAATAACCCACATTGGCAACACCTGGTTGTTTAGAGATGAGAAACTATTTGATAATGACAAAATTCCATTTTAAAGTATACAGAATAGAGCAGTGTTACTATTTGAGGGAACATCTTCCTTTTGTTTTGGTTCTAACTGTTTGGGTTTTGTGTTTTGTTTTAAAACAGTCTTTAAACCTGAAGAGCTGCGCCAGGCTCTCATGCCAACTCTTGAAGCATTGTACCGGCAGGACCCAGAGTCCCTACCTTTCAGACAGCCTGTGGATCCTCAGCTCCTAGGGATTCCAGTGAGTTAGCATTAAAACCCTTTATGCTATACGTCTATGTGCATGCTTTGTATTGTAAATCTCTTTGGCCTATATCTTTATGCTTTTTTTAAGTTGTATATGGCCATGGTAACAACTGCTGTGTACCCTTAAAGTTTTCTCTCCTTGACTTCCAATTAAGAGTTAAGAACGAATGCCTGAATTTCCATGAGAACCAAAATGTACAAGAAGTTTTTTTTCTTCTGGTACTGTCCTTCCGGGTGCTTCACTTCAGGTGCATATGGGCCTTTCCTGCCCTTGATTGGAGATTTTCCATTAGCAGAGTTGGTTGGCAGCACATATGCTCTATATAATTTCAGGCCACACATCAAGAATATATAGGATTGCATGAGTGAATCATCCTCAGTTCCTTCTCTACTGCCTTAGCCTGAGATGGGGTCTAGCATGTCAGCCTCATGCATTCCTCCATTCTATAGTTCTTCTTTTAGTAAGTTGAATGTTTCTGGTTAGTGTTACTTGCAGTAGTGTAGAATTCGTTAGATAATAATGAGAGGACTGGCTTTTTTTCTCTTCCTTTTTCAAACACTGCCTCTCTTGTCAGGAGGCTTTCCTGGTCAGCAGTGGCCACTTTAAGTGCAGCTGCTGCTTGGGGAGAGTTCCATATCTAGCAAAGGTTTAACTTTTGCTTAGCTCTCGAATCTAGAGACCAAACTGAGACTTCTGATGTTGGTGCACTCCCTTCCTTCAACCCACTTCCAAGTCAGGTCAGGAGAGAGAGACAACCCTGAATGTCTGTTTCCGGACAAATCCAGCACCCCTTCAACTTCATGTCTCCCCAAAGAAGGGGAAGATTTGAAGGACACAAGGAAAGCTCCAAAGAAGAGGAATTTGGTCTCCCTCAAAAGGAACCAGCTCCCAGAAGGCCCCTATTGTCTGCTAAGTCTGTGGTGTTGGAGGCCTTGACCTCTTGGCTCGACTTGGATCACAGAGGCAGAAGGCTCTTCCTCCAGTATGAGCAGGCTGGGAGATCACAGAGCACTTTGGAGAAGCATGGCTCTAGCAGGCTCTGCCATCTTTGAAGGACAAGGAGGTGAGGCCTATATCATGCACTTCTTTTAGAATGGCACTGTCATACATCTGACTTAGCTTTGATGCCTTTTCACTCCGAACCTTTGGTACTGGACTAATAGAAGTGCCAGACACCTTCAGCCTCAACACCAACATGTTCCAAATCAACAATACCATCCACCTCAGCTGCTGCGCAGCACTCGGTACCACAGGCATTTCCACTACTCCAGGGACTTGTCAGTTTTAGACATGTTGGAGTCTGCATTACTTATGAGTACCAAACAACTTGATACCAAAACCCCAGTTCCCAGATTAACATTTTCGCAGTACCACAAGACTAAGACTCTCCATCTTTTCCTGCTGGTTCCCCCACCTTTGGAGGACATTAAAGAGAATGAAGAAGACATTATCAGTCTCCTCTATCAGTGCAGAGTTCCACTTCACATCCATACAGGAACCTATACTTTTACAAGGCTCCTCATCCAAGATGGCCAAGGTGGGATCAGTCCTGGACACTCTCTGGTATGAGGCTCTCTCCCGCCCTCTCCCCCTTTCATTCCCCCCCACCATTACAATACTGTGACCCTTGTCAACAGCAGGTTGCCAGACCTTGGGCTCCATTGCACTGAGGCACTAGTGGTGCACAGTTTCCCTCTACCAAACCCCCAACATGAGGAGACATTTGAGGAACAAGTGACATGGGCTGGTAAGGAGGCCACCCACAAACTCCTGTTACATCTTTATCTCCAGGTGGATTAGTCACATCTCTATGACCACTAATACATAACAGTTTTCAACAGTTCAGGAGGGTCACTGACACTCTTCAGATGTCTCCTGCGGAGGTCAAAGACTCAACAAAAGCTACTGGAGGACATTTTGCATTTGGCAACACTCACCCAGATAGCACGACCCATTAACGAATTGCTTCTGGATACTTTTTGGTCGATGTGTCTTTTTTGAGATGGGGCAACCAGAACTACATGCACTGTTCAAGGTATGGGAGTACTGTGGATTTCTATTATGGCATTATGATATTTTATGTCTTCTACATCCCTTTCCTAATGGTTCCTAACATGGTTAGCTTTTTGGATTGCCACTGTATATTGGGCACATGTTTTCAGAGACCTATCCACAAAGACCCCAAGATGTCTTGAGTGGTAACAGCTAATTTATACCCCAACATTTTGATGACCACTCACCCAGTATTTTGAGATCTCTTTGTAACTCTTTGTAGTCTGATTTGCACTTAACCATCTTGAGTAATTTTATATCATCTGCAAACTTTGCCATCTCACTGTTTACCCCTTTTTCCAGATCATTTATGCATATGTTGAGCAGCACTGGCCCTAGTACAGCTCCTTGAGGGAATACCACTGTTTATCTCTCTCTTCTGAAAATGGATCATTCATTTCTACCCCTTGTTAGCAGAGGGTAATAGCATATTCTGTCAGATCACAGGCAACTGCCACAGCTTTATTCAAGAACATTCCCGTGTCTGAGCTATGCAGAGCAGCAACATGATATGCACTGCATTCTTTTTCTGATTGCTGTGCCTTGGTGCACGTTGTCAGATGTGATGTGATTCTTGGTGTTTACTGTACTGCCTTCAGTACTGGGCTCAGTTTCGAAGATATCCCCTCCCTGTGGAAATACTATTCAGGAGTCACTTGAAGTGGAGTATCTATAGTGAGAATACATAGAGAAGAATGGTTTAATTACCCTGTGCAGTAACTGAAGTTCATTGAGGTGTGCCCCTATGGGTGCTCCACTACCCTCTGTCCTTCCCCTCTGCTTCGGACTGTTCTTTGTTGAACGTTTGGTTAGAGAAGGAACAACGGGAGGATCACACGTGAAGCCCTATGTACCGTCAGTGTGTGGCAAGAGGTTGTATAGAGCGCATGTGCAGGCTGGACAGACACTAAGTCTCCAATCAGGGGATCAAGAGATGCATGTTCGCCTGAAGCAGAGCACTACTGTAGTCGCACATCTTGAAGGACCGTAGTTTCTGCATAGGTTGAGTACCTCTCGTTACTTTCTTTAAAAAAATTAAAAGAATGGTGACCTTCAGTCATCGTTTGGATTTTTTTTTAAAGTGGAAGTTATAGCAAAGTAATTATACAAAATGTTCAGATTTTACAATACAGTAAGATTTTGTGGGGGTTATAATCACAAAATAAGACTGTAACATAAAATCATGTCTTAAAAGCTGCATCCCTTCAATACAATAGAATAAAGCCAGGTTCACACTAAAAAGTTATGTTAAAGTTAAGTTACGTTGATCCAGCAGTGTGAAAAATCCAAACTCCCAGGCTACGTAGTTAAGATGACCTAACCCCTGTGGTAAACAATTTTAGGTTAATGGAATAATTCTTCCATTGACCTAGTTTACTCTGTCTCAGATAGATGGGTAACTACAGCAGCAAAAGAACCATCTCGTTGCTGTAGTGTATACAATGAAGTGTTACAGCATTGTGGTTGTGCTGCCGTAGTGGTTTAAGTGTAGACCTGGCCTAAGTAGATGATGGTCATGAGGAATGTAGTCTAGCTGTGACAGGCTAATGATGATTTTTTTAATAACATACTTTCTCCACACCTTCCGATAACTCTGCACAGTTTACAAAATGCCTTACAACAAAATAAGAGCCCATGCAGTGTAATAAAAGATAAACTTCTTAAAGTAGAAACACACAGAAATAAATGAAGGGGGTCATGTTTGAAATAAAAGGTAATAAGACCAATAGTGGTCATTCAACAAATGATTTTGATTGCAGGGGATGAAGCTTCAAAGTGTCCTGATGTTTAAGTAGAGAGGGATAAGGATACTTCATGGGGGACCAAGTTCTGCATAATAGGCCAAGACAGGAAAAATGTGATCTGCTGCCATACGATTTCCTGGAGTGGAAACGAAACATGGATGCATGCAGATTCCCATCATTTGCAGAGTAGAAGAATAACTTTCAAATATAGCTAGGTTGAGCACCCACTGCAGAATTTTACTTCTCAGTTTGTCCATAGTGTAGTCTAAGCCTTTATGACAATGGAACTTGGTGGCTTGCTGATCTTCTTTAGATCTTGGTTTTTATATTTTTTAATTGTTCCCAGAATTAGAACTTCTTGAGAAATCTGTTAAAAGTTCGAACAGTTTAAACAAAACAAGCACAAGTTTTTTCACCTTGATTTCCTGTTTTGAGCGCCTTTAAAACATCCTTTGATTTTTGCCTCAGGATTCCAATTTCAAGGACCCAAGTGAAGACATTTGAAAGCAGCAGCAGAAGTGTTATAGATGCTAGATAAAATTTTGAAAAGCACCTTAGTGACTTAGCATCCAAAGTTTCATTATAAAACACTAGGACTTGCTGCCTAAGTCCTTTGGGCGATTTTGAAAATTTTACCCAATGTCCATTATGGGTTCAGTTCATTTTTGTATAGAAGATAATTCTGCACAAGGCCCAAATCTCATATAAGCCCCATAATAAAGTATTTTGAATATACTTGTGGAAACATTTAATCCTTTTGTGCATGTTAAAAATAGTAGGAGCCACAAGTGTACTTTAATAATGGATGATGTCTCATATTTTAAAGGATTATTTTGACATTGTGAAGAATCCTATGGACCTTTCCACCATTAAGCGTAAATTGGATACTGGGCAGTACCAGGAACCATGGCAATATGTGGATGACGTTTGGCTAATGTTTAACAATGCCTGGCTTTACAATCGCAAGACTTCCAGGGTCTATAAGTTTTGCACTAAACTCGCAGAGGTCTTTGAACAAGAGATTGATCCTGTTATGCAGTCACTTGGATACTGTTGTGGACGCAAGGTATATTTTTCAAGTTTATTGCAGAAAAAGTAGGTAGCTTGACTAAAGTTTTATTTTTTTAAATCTCCTTTTAGATATTTATTTTGAATACAATTAAATTACTAGCTGCAATGGCTAGTAGAAGAAATTTGACTATTATGTCAACATGCTAAAGGAGTGGAAAATATCTAGAGGATTTCGGCAGAAATTTTACCACTAGTGATTTTCAAGCTGAAGTGTTGTTGAAGTGTTTTGCTATTATACATAATCCTAAATCTCTTGCAACTTCTTATGCAGATACGGGGTCAGATCCTGAACTGGAGTAAGCCAGTACAACTCCATTGACGTCAAGGGAGTTGAGCTGATTTATACCAGCTGAGGCACTATCCACAGCAATCCATATACAGTTGAATCAAATAAATACATCTCAATATATTATGTTCACCAAATTGCACAGTCACTTAATGTAAAATCACATTTTACATTTTTCTCACCTTTGTTCTGCAGTATGAGTTTTCTCCTCAGACCTTGTGCTGCTACGGGAAGCAACTGTGTACTATTCCCCGGGATGCTGCCTATTACAGTTACCAGAATAGGTAAGTCCCAAACACTGCTCCTGCATTAGCTGGGAAATGAGATCCAGTGAGTGACAAAGCCAGTTTCTTTTTTGTAGCCTAGCACATGTTAAGCAGAATGACAGTTAGCATCTCATTTCCTTTATTTTTCTAATTTTTCTAAGTCAAAAAACAATAAGCCTACTGGTTGGCCTGTGTGCAGCCCTCTTGCAGATGAACCCTTGGGGTTTTTCACATTGCAGCTAATTGCATGTGGTATTTACATGCTTGTCTGTTTATTGGGACTACAATGAACCACATAACTAAAGTTGCAAGTTGTATTTTTCTGTGAAATCTGAAGCATGATTTATTTTCTAAGTCCCGCTTCTCTCCCCCACTCCCTCTCCCTCCAAAAGCAGCAGCTTAGGAGAAAATATCTTTTGCCTTGAGAGAGTTCTGAATAAATATATACATACATCTTCAAATCACTGCCAGAGAAATATCAACTTAAAGATTTTTACTGGAAAGTAAATGTCTTTTTGGATTGTTCAAATTGTGTTTGGATATTTTGAAAATATTAGTGCACAAAATTAGAACCTGGAGAACTAGTTAGTAAAATTACATTTTTTCAGTTCAGTTTCAAGAAGTCTTCGTAATTTAAACAAAACGCAGGTGGTTGTATTGCATATTCATAGTACTCTGTAAATATAACATAAAAGGTTTTGTTTATAAGTTCATTATAAGTTTTGACTTCCTTGACAGCTCCCAAGATGCCATTAGGAGCTGGAAGGAAAAATAAAGTTAGTATTTAAAATATAGTCCTCTGGTTAATAAAAGGAGGAACATATGATTCCATCTGTGTTGGTGTTCTATTTTATTAAACAATGTTTGGAATTAATTTAAACATCAAAACAACTTACAGCTTTAACATTTTTCTAATTATTTACTCCCCCTAATCTGAGAAAATGCATCTGTTGCAATTAAATTCAGTTTCTGTTTACTGTACTTAAATTCATCAGTGCTGTAGTGAGTGACACATTATAAGAGGAAAGAAAAATAAGCTTTTAGCTTTTTTTAAAAGGCTACTAAATATAAAGTAGCTGTGGCTCCTAAAAACTAGGGGAGGAGACCTTTTTCAAGTTATAATGTAAAACTTTTTCTTGCCAGCGATTTGGCAAAAGTCTGCACTACGCCAATTTGGAGGTACATTGCAGGTCGCCTTCTAATTTGTTGTGAACTAGACAAATGCCATCATTTAGATTTGATCTCTCAGTTAGACTGCTCCTTGCATTATGAAAATCATGTTGACACTTCTAGAAAACGGTAGTGTCCAACACAGATGAAGCAGCTCAGTCTTAGAGGCTAGATGAGACAAAACCACGTTTTCTCTTTTTATTCCTGAATTGTGTTACTCTCTTGTACTCTGCAGAGGCTGTGCCACATTTAGGAAAACACCAAACTATATTTAACTAGCTGGCACATTACTGTAGTAACCTGGCAATACAGTCATTGTGTAGTCCTGTTACTGACTGAGGGTGGAGTGGATAATGGGGCAACTTTTTATGGGGATTTTTATGTATTACTCATTTATATGATGTCTCTGGTTGTATTTGAAAAACTTTAAAAAGATAAGGGATAAAAGATTTCTTTGGTTCTTCTTCGAGTAGTGTCCCTGTGGTGCTCTACTCCAGGTGCGTCAGCGTTCTCCGTGTCGTTGATCGGAGTTTTTCTCAGCAGAGTTTGTGGAGGTCACGCTCCTGCCACAGGTGGCTCGCAGAGTGTTAGGGACGTGCATGATCCCCCACCCTTCAGTTCCTTCTCAATCGCCTCCAATTGAAGATGGAATCCTCAGCAGCTCCTGCAGCTGTGGGAAACAGAGAGTTAATTTAGTTAGTTTCTTCCCCAGTTACCTTTAGTCAGTTTTAGTCAAGTTTTACCCTACTTTCACTTTTCCAGTCCAAAAAAACCGCTCCTGGCTTTCAGCGAAATTCTGGCTTCACCAGGCTTTAAATGCTACGCCTCCTGTAGAGAGGCTATGCCGGCTTCAGACGGGCACGCAGACTGTATCCGCTGCCTGGGTGAGGGACATGTCCTCCAAAAATTCATGCACTGTAAAAATATAATGTCCCAGGCCAGGCGCGACAGACCCATGAGGCTCAAGTTAATCCTGATGGAGGGCTCACTGAGACCCGCCTCAGATCCCGGACAAACATCTAGTGCTGCAAAGAAACCTGAGAAGAGGCATTCCTCCTCTTCATTTTCTGACAGCACAAAAAGGAGGAAGCACTCGGAAAGAGGAGTGAGTACCAAAGAGGCTGGTGGATCCTCAGGTACAAAAAAACCCCAAATTGAGGAGACACTCTTGAAGCTCATTAACTGGGCAGAGAAACGTAAACTAACAGCTTCTTCCAGCACCAACAGTCTCGGGCTCGGCACAGTCAACCACCATAACGGCCATCACAGCGCCACTGCAAGCTACACTGACGCCGCCTTTACCTGCAGCAACCGCACCGGCCCCTACAATAACGGGGCTATCGGCACCGAACGTGCCAGCGACAGCCGCAGAGCTCAGACCAGCACCACAGCAAGCACTAACATTCATGGTGCCACAACCTCTCTGAAAGGCATAGTGTCGGGACTCAGTGCTGCCCTCTCCTGCACCAAGAAAGTGCAAAGAGAAAACACAGCACCGGCAGGAACAGGAGGAATCATGCACCTCCTCGCCATTCTTACTCCTTATGGCACCGGCACATCCCCAGTGCAGAGGGGACAATGCTCATCCCTGTACACCTCAGAGAGCGTACTTGTCCCATCCACAGGCTCAGGACAACCATTACTTAGGCAATGCCTGTCAGCCTACCCAGCCAGATTACAACTGGCCCACTCCCCCCTTGGTATATGCCACCACCTTACTGCATGCCATGGCCAGGATGGGACAACTGGTCCCAATATTCATTGTCATACAACAGACCTTCGACTTCTAGGGTGCTAACAACTCTACCCACAGTGGAACAGCAAATACCTGAACCCACTAAGACCTCTGCACAAACACCGGAGCAGGAAACATCACACCCTGACAATAATGGAGCGTCACACCCAGAGGAGGTAGTGGCACCTACCCCTCCCATAAACACAGACGATACAAAGCAATTTCAAGAACTTTTCAAAAGTGGCAGACAGTATGGATATCCCCCTACAAGAAGTGTCAACCTCTCAACATAAACTCTATAAAGTTCTACACTCCTCCGCCTCGACAAAATCACTATGCCGATGGACGATGGAATCATGGACCCTGCCAACCTCATATGGCAGACGCCCACCACTGTAATGCCAACTTGCAAGAGAGCGGACAAAAAGTACTTTATAATCCCCAAAAGCAACAAGTTCCTATTTACCCATGCCCAACTTAATTCTCTGGTTATAGAGGTGGCGAACCAGAGATCAAAACAAAATCATAATAAATCAATGCTGCATGACAAAGAGGACAAAAAACTGAACCTGTTGGGCAAAAAGGCCTATACTCTTGCTACCTTGCAACTCAGAATAGCGAATTATGCCGCAATGCTAGCGACCAATGACCACGAAAATTACACACAAATATCAGAATTTGTTGACTATATACCAGAAGAGAAGAAACCCCAGTTCACCGTTCTGATTAAAGAAGATCATTTAGCATCAAGAACAGCACTTCAGGCCTCATTAGATGTCACAGACACCACCGCAAGAAGCATTGCCATAGCAATAGTTATGCATAGAGCGTCCGGGCTACATTCGGCTGGACTACCTAAACAGCTGCAAGCAACCATTGAAGATTTACCAGTTGACAAATCAAAGCTTTTTGCAGAAAAAATAAACGAGGTGATGCTCACGATGAAAGATTCTCGGATGACCCTCCATACGCTGGGTATCTATACCCCTACAACGAGCAGGAGAAACTTCAGATACCAACCATATACTAACAGGTACCCACAATTCCAACATAACAGGAGGTACGACAATTCTCGCCCAAGACCAAGATAACACCATCAACATAGGAGACAGTCAAATCAGCAAACTCAGAGCCTCCAGAGGGCCCCCCCAAAACAATAATTTTGAGACCTTGGTCAAGGGCTTGCACAACGAGTACAGCACAGGAAGATATTGTTTTAAACTCCCCATTATTCAACAGAAGATTACACGTATTCTTTCACAGATAGACCAACATCACCTCAGACAAATGGATATTAGAGATTATCAACCAGGGATATACAATTCCATTTACATAAAAATCTCCATTCCACCCCTCACCCCGTCCTTATTCAGGGACCCCTCTCGTGAACCAATCTTACAAGAGGAAGCAAACAAACTACAGCATCTCGGAGCCATAGAGGAGGTTCCAGGCAGATACACCCGAAAAGGATTCTATTCCCATTATTTTCTCTCACAGAAGAAAACGGGAATGAAGACCTATACTCGACCTCAGATGTCTGAACAAATACGTCAAAATCCAAAAATTGAAAATGACTCAAGGGTATTCTCGAAGATGATGGCCACTGTAACAGCACACCTACAAAAGTTACAAAACACCCATTCGAACCACTGGCCACATGCTCTATGCTACATGTCAATGACAGTTGCTTTCCTAATTGAAATAACATTGGCAAGACGTGTCGGTGAGATTGTGGCACTCATGGCAGATCTACTGTACACAATGTTTCACAAAGATAAGGTCTCGCTCAGACCACACCCTAAGTTCCTCCCTAAGGTCACCTCAATCTTTCATATGAACCGAATAATACATCTACCTACCTTTTACCCGAAACCATATACTGATATGCGGCAAGCTACTTTACACACATTGGACATAAGACGAGCAATTGCCTTTTATTTAGGCAGGACTAAACCATTCAGAAAGTCCACTGAGTTTTTTGTTTCCGTCGCTGAGCGATCAAAAGGCAACACAATCTCCAAGCAACGCCTCTCAAAGTGGATCTCCACATGTATCCATCAGTCCTACACACAATCGGGTGTAGACCCACCTATAAACATCAGGATACATTCTACCAGATCAGTAGCTTCTTAAGCAGCCTTCATGAATAGCGTGCCCATTTATAAGGCCACAGCATGGGCATCAACAGATACATTTGTAAAACATTATGCTATCGAGCAAGCAGCAAAATCTGACACGGTTGTTGGACTATCAGTACTAAAATCTGTAGATCACAACAACTCCGAAGATCCCTCCACGTTATAGAGAGACTCCTTTGAAATCACCTGCAGTGGAGCACCACGGGGACACGCATCTCAAAGAACCTTGGCTACTGCACTAGAGGGAGTATCCCTCACTTCAGATGTCATAGATTTATGGTAGTGATGGAGCTGCTTCTAGATTCTTTAATTTAGTGAAACAGGGAAGTAGCTTGTTAGATTATGGATTGGGCCTTACTGACCCTGTGTATTCAATCGTCATTAATGTGTAACAACTTTATCTGAAGAATTGCCAAAAGATAGGTCATTTGGATTTATCAAAGGATCGTAGAAAACTCGAGTTAGAAGATACCTCCAGAGGTCATTTCATCCAACCCCCTGCTCAAAGCAGGACCCACCTCAACTATATGATCCCAGCTAGGCTTTGTTCATTCAAATTTTTTAAATTCAGCAAGGCATGGAGTTCAATAGGAGGTGTCCTCCACTGGCACACATTGATGAAAAGAAATTGCTAAGAGAGAAGATAACTCATTTTTAAATAAAAGCTCTTGGAATAAAAATTTATAAATGGATCAGACATTTTCTGACTAAATATCCAAATATTTGAGTGTCCTTTTAAAATAGTGTTTGTTTTTTCAAGAGGTGTTATCACCCTTGTTCTTTTAAATGCAAATTCAGTTTTTAGCATGCCAGATATATGGGATATAAATGCCTTCTTTATGGGCAGAGAGGATGTCAAGATTCTCATTGTTGACAAAGTATAATGTAATCTCATTTAAATAGTAAGTGTTAAACAGATACATAGTGAGAGACAATCTCTCCTCCAAAGAACTACCACTCTAAACAGACACAAAAGATAAAAAGTAAGAGGGAGGTGATTTGTCCAGGGTCATGCAGCAGGTCTGGGTACAGCTACACTGCAAATAAAAACCGGCTAGCCTGCTCCAACTGACTTGGGCTTCCAGGTCCCTTCCACAGCATAGGGTCCTGCAGCTTGGGCTCCAGCCTAAACTGAGAGTCTCTACATTGCAATTAAACCTGAGCCCCGCGAACCCAAGTGAGCTGATGGAGACCAGCTGCAGGTATCTGATTGCAGTGTAGACAGTGAGCGAGCAGGAACAGACCCAGAGTTCCAGACCACTGCTGTCTGTGTTCTGGTTGAATGAACAATATGCAGTCCAGTTAGTTTTTCCCTAACAAAATACTTCCCAAGATTGGTTAATATCTTTTCAAGGGTGTATGTGTAATACCAAGTCAGGGAAAGCTTATGCTCCATTTATTCACGTTAACAATTTGCTTGTATAATTCCCTTACCAAAATCATAGTTTTCCCTCAGCCAAATGGTAAATTAGCATGAAACAAATTGTGTGTTTCAGCAAATTATAGATTAAATATCCTTGTTTTTCAAATTGTATAGTAGACCTCCTTACTTGGGATTGTGTAACAGTGTTGTTTGAAGCCAATGTATCACAGATTAACTAAATCCTGACAAAGAATGTTCGGGTATTGTGGAACTCAGGCATTTCAATTAAATAATGGCGAAAAATAATAAATTTAATAGTAGAATTTGGTCTTTGTCTAGTTAGTTCAGATTTGAGTTTTAAACTAAAGGAAGTATATTGTTCTGAAAAATATGCTTCATATTTGGGTACAGATTGAAACACATCAATTCCGGTGTGTAATTATTTACTTAAGTATATATGAAGGAAAATTATCTAACTTCAGTTTGGAACTTTGAACCATTAGAGATGTGTATGCAAAGATATTTGACTCTTCCCTAGATTTGAGATACTGAAAGTGCTGTCTTTCTCTAGTAAAAGGGAGCCACAATTATCTAAACAGTCTGCATTTGAAAAGCTTTTCATTTTCAGCGTGTTACAAGAACCACGTTGCTTGTTATCGTATGAGTGGAGTAACCGAAGTATCGTGTGCTTGCTGTAGATTTTATTTTATAATGTTGTCTGTATGCATCCAGAATTGTTATAGAAAACTCTTAAAGCCACAGGCAAGTCTCATTTCTTCTATGCAGTTCCATATTCATCTTAATATATCTATAAATAGAGTATCACCTGGGCAATATGATTGTATAGAATAGATCTTCGGTGCCGTTAGGTATTGTATTTCAGGTTTTTTCCTCTTTGTAATTGTTTCATGGGACTCAATCCCTGTGAGATTAGCACTCAGTTCTGCAGAAGGTTGTGAGGTCTGGTTCTGATCCAGCAAAATGCTTCAGCATGTGTTTGACTTCATGCATGTTCTTAAGTGCTTTGCTAGATTGAGGCAGGAGTGCTCAGCATCTTGCAGAATTGAATTTGGAATGTTCACAGTATGAATAATGAATTGACTAACCAGAGAGCCTGATTGGGTTAGTAGAACATGTATATGTGTTTAATATTGCCTTTACTGTTTGATTTTAAGTACACACAGTATGGAGAATCTGTCATGGTTTCTCATTACTGAGCTTCATAAGTGCTTTCAAAGACTATAAACTTAGTCTGAAAATGGATCATAATTAACAACTTCCAAAATCATATGAATGCAAAAAAATCAGTGGAGCCATGACCATTGATTTCTCTAGTTAGAGCAGCACTTATTTGGCCTGAGAGTGTCCAATTTGACTCTCAAAATGAGGAGCCCTGCTATCAAGAAAAGAAGGGAGTTTCCTGTAACTGATAAAATATTAACATGTAGATTTACTCACACACATTAATTGTAAATATGTTTATTCTGGTCAAAAAGTGTCAGAAATTGGCAGAATTCAAAGCCAAAGTTAGTAGAAGTAGGGTGTGTGAAATTAGTACTTACAACCAAAATGTTCTTCTGCTTAATATATAACATGTATATTGTCTATACTAATCCCCTACAATCAAAAAGGAACAGCTTAGATCTTCTACCCTGTTCTGACCTCTTTGCACCACTCTGGCAGCTCAAAAGTCTTGCCTTCATTTAGTAATATTACAGCTGTAGTGAAGACAAAGCATTTGCCATTTTAACCCATGTTAGCTGGTTGAAATAATCTGTAGCTGCCTTGAGACTGGAGTAAACTGTGGTGTGGCCTAGAACTGGCTCCAAGATGAGGGAGCTTCAAATGACTCTTTTGCAGCTCCATTCCTCAACTGCATCCATTGGTTGTTGGGCTCCACTGAGGAACTGAGTTCAGTTTATTTGAATTGGAATGTTTTACAAATGCTTTAGAATATTTATCTTACTGGTAACATCATGGTTAGTGCTAGGCACAGGAAAATTCTGCTCAGTACATTTTAGCAAGAGCCTGCATGTGGCTTTGTTGTCTCCATGAAAACATGTATTGGATATCTGTCACCTGGATTACAGCGATGGGCAAGGGTGTGTGTGAATGAAGGGGCAAGCTGCCATATTTATTTTCATCCCATAAATTGTTGGTTCAGTGTGACATTGAGTCCTGTTCTGATGCCTTTTATGCTTATCACTCTTAGCAATAGATCTAGTATCTGAATACTAAAACTGCATTTTTACTGTGCTGCCATTGCTGCTTAATACTCTCTTCTCACTCTTAAATCTTTGTACAGCTTTTTTTATTTTGGTGATCCTGTGTGGCCATTTTACTTTTTACGGTCATGGCCTGTAATTGTTAATTTTGTTCACATGGTAATTCATATCTTTTCCAAACATTTAGCTTTTTTCTTTTGTTTTTTACAATTCTGACAACTTTGGTTCCAGTTCATGTGATACAAAAAAATCTGTGTAACTAGATTTTTTTTCAAATGCAGATTGTATCTTTCAGTAGACCTCTGATTTACTCAACTTGGTTTACTAAATCACAGCAGTGCTTTTGCTGAGTATCATGGATTGGCTGACTGTTGGTCTAGTGACCCAAAATTGTGACCTGCTTCACATTCAATTTGTAAAGCTTCATTGCTGATCTTTAATGTACTATTTAAATATATTGTATGTATGTACAATATATAAAAAGTTGTTCACATATATACATATGACTATATATAAAAATGGCTGGAAACTCTGACCCATAAGTGCATTTCTGTTAAATGTTTGTCTAGAGTATGGATTTGGTTTCATTTTTATTGAAATACAGTTAACTGAGCAGTTGGTCACATTGAATTTTATAAACCAAATAACTTGAGTCTGTAATAGTTTTTTAATAGATTTTTAAACATAGGACTATTTCTGACTCTGCAGTTTTGCTAATATATCACTGAAACATTGGCATATCTCCTTTTTTTTTAAATTACTGTTACTCTCTGTGAAAATATTTTTCAGGCATTTTTACAGGGTATTCTTTTCCAAAGAAACTCAGTAATTCTTACACCTAAAATTATACAGATTTTTCTAACTAATGAAAATCAAATCCAAATTCTTAAATTTGAAGGATATACTGATGTAGCACCTACCAGCTACTTATAAATCATTCCAAAATTTTGAATTTGATTGACAGCCTATCATTTGTTAGTACTGATGGCCTGTAATGTACGAAATGAGACCGAATGCTAATCTGTGCTTTGCCTTGGCTTTCTGCTCTGTGTTGTCTTGGTGTTTGCATCTTACCTCTTATGTCTGTGCTGTTTGTTCCCTTCCCTGTTCTCTAACCCTGCCCTTCCCTTCCCTCTGTTCCTTTTCATTGTCCACACTGACCCATCAATCAACCAACAACGCCCCCCCTTTCGTCGTGGTGATCTACCCTGCTCTGATTGATGGCTCCGTTGCTTGGGTGGCTGTGTGTTATGATGGACCAGTTCACCCAAATATGGCCTTCTTGCTGACAGGTATCACTTCTGTGAGAAGTGTTTCACTGAAATCCAGGGGGAGAATGTTACCCTGGGTGATGACCCTTCACAGCCTCAAACGTAAGTAATCATGATTCTTAATTTAAATATAGTATTAACGGAAAAAAAATTTCAGTCTTGATTTGGTTGTCTGAAATTGACCATTTGTGCTTTTAGGATCAACTAAGGCAAGATGTCTAGTATCTTATTAGGAAAAGGTTTATGGGGGTACAGATGACTTACTGTTGTTACAGTGTCAAACTGTTACCAGTTTTCCCTCTGTCTTCATCTGTGTTCTGTTTGCCACAGTCCTTGATAGCTGCCTGTGTACTAATGATTCTTCTTTGAGTAATGTCCCCATGGTGCTCCACTCCAGCATGCCAACACACCTGGAGTGGAGCAGCACGGGAACATACATCTCGAAGAACCTTGGCTACTGCACAAGGGTGAGTATCCCTCACTTTCAGAGACAGCAGACACCAAAAAGTATAAAGACAAAACTGGTAATGAGTCATTTGTATCCGCTAGTGAAAGAGGGCAAAACTGCCGGAAAGCCTCATATGTCACCTTCTGAAAGCATTCATTTAATGAATGAATGCTATAGCTCATTTTCAGCCTTGCCAGACATGGCTTACAGGCAAGACCAGCTATTCTGGGAGAGAGCTACTTTATTTACTGCAGTCTTCCTAGTTTTTTGCATCATGTACTATATCTTAAATTGTGTGTATTTGTATAGTAATCATGGTGTTATTAGCTTGATAAACAATTAACTAGTTACGCTAATTGTAAGAAAATACATTTACTGTATATTAAAATAAAAATGAATGAAACTGCTGTCTCTAAACAAAATGTGAATTTCCCTGGTGTGCTTTCTTCAAACTTTCAATCCTTTGCCGCAATTCAAGTAAACATAAAGTCTTAGCTTCATTTGATGTAATGCTGGCAATAGGAAAATTTCATTTTAACTTTCTCTTTAGAACAATCTCAAAAGATCAGTTTGAAAAGAAGAAAAATGATACACTTGATCCAGAGCCGTAAGTATTTAGGCCATTTTTTTGTTATTAAAAATGACCCTGACTCTGACTCTCACTGTATAGATATTACAGCTATTACTTCCTTCTGTGGCCAGCATTTCAGAAATGGGAGGTTATATAGACAAAGCAGTCCTCTCCCCCATCTCCACCAAAATAGGTAGTAAAATCTCTTTATAGAATTCTTAGCTCTTTGTAGGGCATTAAACTGAAGCAAATGTCTAACTTTTAAACATATTATATTAGGAAGAAAATGTGCCTTTAATATCTTGCACTTATATAAAACTCTTTATCCAGATTTCTCAAATACTTGTCTTATTCCTTCTCTTATTTTTGTTATGCTGATGGATAATTAAATAATAAAATTAATAAAGAATTCATGTGCTTCTATTAATTTTCTGCCACGTTCTATAATTTCTTGATTTACGATGACACATGCTCATCACCACTGATGCCAACTGTGATATCACAAACATAAAACTGGGAAATAACCCTAAGAAGCAGACAGTCATATATGCATGTAAAACAAGAAGGGCATGGAGGGCACAGTAAATGCAAAGGGTATTCTTTTTATGTGGAAAGTTTGGAAGATCTTTCCTTCTAGTAGTTGCTTGTAGAAGTTACTTGCAGACAGGCGAGGAAGGCAAACTAATGCACATGTGCTGGTCCAGCCATGAATGCAGTAACTAAGTGTTAGGGTGACAGTAAGTTGAGTACGTTGAGTAACTTATTCAACCAGTATTTACAACAGTTATTTGAAAACTAAAATATATGGAGGTGGTAGAATATCAGTTGTTAGTGAGCAGAATTCCCATTGCAGTCAACAGGAAATTCTGCTTAAAAATGGATAACAGGTAGAGTCCATAGAAAGCATTTAAACAGTAAGAGTTTGCACAAAGGACTCGGTTTCATTCTCTTTATGACCCACAAAATGTTGACAGTTCCTTGTTAATGATTTAGATCTTAAATATAACCACCGAATACATCCATTGCCATTTTGGTATAGAAGTATTTTTCATTGGTTTGTAAATTTGGCTTAATGAAGTTAGTAGCAAGGTTCCTAGATTTATTTGATACCCACCCATCCACATAATTTTTTTTATTGTTGGTAAGTAGCCATCTGGAGAACTACCTGCTTAATAGGTAGTGGCTGTTTTTTGTAGTTTCATATTTTTTACCTCTAAGGAAATTAAGTTAGCTTTCTTCTCTTTTCCTTCCAAGCTTTGTTGATTGCAAAGAGTGTGGTCGGAAGATGCACCAGATTTGTGTGCTTCATTATGATATTATTTGGCCTTCGGGGTAAGTAGCCTCATGGGTTTTAGCCTTTCTTCTGCAAGTATAATGAAGCTTTTAGCTGTATAGGTACAGATCAGCTGTTGATTTAATATTTCAGGGGCCACGTACAAAGAAGAAAACTGCCTATTAAATGAATGTTTCATTTGGTGGTTGTTAGCTCCTTTGTATATTTAAACTAAAAATAATATATTTTGGGAGAAACTTGTCATTGTTTCCTCTTTCTGGATTACTTACTATTTATAAAAGTTGAATAATGGTGGGGGATAAATATTTAAAAAGATACAAAAAATGTGCACAGTTAGTTTTTATTTTGTGGCATGAGTAAATCAACTCTAAAGCATCTAACATTTTCTCAGTTTGGGGTACTTAAATTTTTCCTAATGCACATAAAATTATATGGAGGTAGGTTGGGGTGCAAGTCATTTTTCTGGCTACTGGTATTGAGTAAAAATGATTAATGATAGATTAAGGTAGCTGGTTCTCTGTTTCTCCTAAATTTTCAGCAAAAATTTGTTATTTTATAGCTTTGTCTGTGACAATTGTCTGAAGAAAACTGGTAGAACGCGTAAAGAGAACAAATTCAGTGCTAAGAGTAAGTTTGTGCAGTTTTTTTTATTATTCCTATGTTATAGAAACTAAGTGCTCAATATACAATTTCTCCAGCCTTTATCTTACTTGTACTTCCTCCCCAGTACCTTCCACTCCAAATAAGTGAGCCTTGTAGTAGAAATCTCCCCTACCACTGCTGCAGCTCCACTAATGCTAGCAGTTTGAGGAGTGTTAGCATGACAACAGTGTTGTCATTTTACTCAGTGTCATGCAGACCTGCTCTTCTATAGGTCTAGATTGTCCTCGTTCTACGCTACTCCTAACATTACTATTGCCAGTGGAGTTGCACCGTTGATAGCACACTGGTGAGAGATTTCTCAAAAAATGCTAGTGCATGCAGAACTCGTAGAACAGCACAGAATCCACTGGGAGTGGTTATATTAACTGTGGACGGTGGTGAGGGCTGAACTTCTGATTCTGAGCAGTTGGATTTTTTTGGCAATATATATAGGATTTTTATTTCTGAGGTATAAAATAAAGCAGAAACTCAAAACTAAACACATAGATGACTGACTAAACTTAGGCTAGTTTCCAAGTAGCCTTAAAACAGAAATAAATGTCTGACATTTCTGTGCTCTGCAATCAACCAGAATTAAATATACAAGTTGTGCAGACTCAAACTGGGGTGGTCCCTGCATTTCTGGTATAGCTTAGGAATGTTAAGTGATCAATTGTTTCCTTTTACAGCGCTCTCCGCTTTTTGAATTTGTATAAAGTGAAATTTGGCATAGAATCTCTGTGTGAATAGAAGTTGTCATGTGCCTGTCGCATTTATATGTTTAGAGCTGTTCTAAAATAAATTCTGATTTCAAATTTTTGTCATGCTGTTGAAGTATTCATTCATTAAAAAACAAAAGCTTTTAGGCACTTAGGACATAATGTCCTTTGGTCTGCTGTGCTGATCTTTATTGCACGTTGTGTACGTGTTATTTGCACAGAACACCAAGCGATGTCAACAGGAGTTCCATGCATCCTAGGAATGCAGAATACACAATAAGACCAGTAATGCAGAATATGGCATGCATCATGTGGGGTGGAAAGAAAACATTAGGAAGCTACAGAAATTCAGAGTTAATTTAAACAAATCCAAACACTGGAAAGTATGGAAAGATGTGCATACAACCATACCTTATTCTCCTGTAATGCCAGCCTCCAAACTTTCTTCCTTTGTTGCTTTCAGGTTTGAAACCATTCTTTTGAAAACTCTTGTCATTAAGGGTTTGCAGGGTAACCATTCCTCCCCCTGACTCCCTAGTTGTATGAAGTGATATTTTTGGATCAGACATTTTTAAAGAATCTTAAGAAATTCAGAGACTAGTTGTGAATATCTCTTCAGTTTGTAAAAGCCAGTGTATTGGATACATTGGTTACATCTCACTGTACTCCCTTCTTTCTTTTGTCATCTTTTTCAAAGGCAATCCATGGAAACAAGTATTAAATAGTGAGAAGATAATGCACTTGCACAGAATTTTGTATATAAGTTGTAACTGTTCTTTGTCAGCAAACTCATTTTTGCTTTTTTCACTTATGTGCCATACATTCATGAGCTAGTCCTGAAAGATATGATTAAGTTGGTGCAATAATTCCTAGTTAGTACTATTTTTATAATTGACAGCACATGGAGTTTTAGGATGGGATTTTCACAATTTTCCTTGGCCTTACTCTGCTTCTGTTGAGTCAGTGGGAGTTTTATCAATTACTATAGTTAGTGGAAGCTGTTAGGCCAATGCTGAGTGCTTTTGAAAATCCCCCCCCCCCATAATTAAGAATGTGGAATGGCGGCCTTCAGTGTTCTTTGTCTGGTCTAGTTCTTAGTAACTTTGTTCTCTGGACATTTTCTGAGTGTATAAACCCCTGCCATTGTAATCTAGTCTGTTGTTTTATGGGTGGGTAACATTGTTTGAGTTTATTTTCCTTCAGGACATCAGGACCTGAGGCAGTTAAGACTGAGTGCCTTACCTGTGCATTTCTGTACTTGAAAATGTTTGGTTTCTTTTAAATTTATTCATAACTTTGAGTTTCCTGGGTTTTCAGATTTTTTTTTTTTTAGTGACAATATTCCTACAATATTTTTTACCTGTAGTTACTGGTGCATTACCACCAGTTTAACACTAAGTGGGAATTTCCTTGGGTTTTGTTACATTTTTGAGGCCTGTATGTTTTCTGGGCACCATGCCGAAGGGCAACTACTTCATTCCCTGGGACTCCCTGCATGCCTCCTAGGTGGGCATCTTGAAGTGGCGAGAGTACTCCCCCACTCCTCCTTTCACCCCGACCCAACAAGCCTGTGGCATCTAGATCAGTTTCTTATTAGGAAGGTATTTTGCATTTAATTTAATATAATTGGTTTGTCCTTGTTAGAAAGGGGGAATAATCTTTACCGTTTCCTTTTCTTCAGTTCACCTCTCCTAACACGTCTGTTTTCTTCCTCCTTTCCCTTCTCTCTCTTGTAAATATTGCCAGCAACACTTGCCAAGAGTATGAAAGGTTCAGGGTTTGAAAAGTGCATTTGCCCATTGAAAGTTTTTTTGGGTAATTGCTGTCAACTTCTAAAGTACCCATGCTTCTTTTTTCTTTGATGTCAAACATTTCTGGTTGCACAGATAAACTTCCAAATACGAATCTAATTTAAGTTTTGCAGTACTGTATGCCTGAATCTGTAGAGAGAAGGCTCCAAGATCTCTGTTGTTGCTCAGAGCTCTGGTCAGTTTTCACTCTGCTGCAGTCTTGTCAATGTTCACTATATCTATTCAGAATCTTTTGGACATTGGAGAAACTGATAAGACTCAGGTCAGTTTTACTTTGTTACTTGGGAGAATTCTGACTAGTGACAGAGGGGAATCATGAACTATGTAGCAGGGAAGACTTGGAAACAGACCAAGGAAGTGTGGACACTTCTCCATTCGGCTGTCATTAAACTTAAGGGAAAGACAGAGCAGCAGAGACAAAAATCACTGAAGCCATTTGGCTAGAAGAAGTTAGGAGAATGAAGAATAATCATCACAACCAGGAGGCTCTGGGTTGAAGGAGAGACCAGAGAGAGTGTGTGCCACTTCTGCCTGGCAGCAGAAAGAGTAGGTTGAACTTTTCAAATTTGTCAGACAACAGCCAGTAGGAAAAGATGGAGACCATGAATAGCAGTGTACATATTTTTTCTGATGACTGGTTGGCTTCTTATCTGAGCTGTGCCCTTAAAGAGTAATATTGTATTTGGCTATTAAATATAGTCCTCTTGTCATTTAATTTAGATCTACCTATCTGTGTGTGAGGGAAGACAGAGAAATTGGTGGGATAGATTAGATAGGAAGTACCACTTGAAGAGAATGGGATTTTTGGCAAAGAAATGGGAGAGGGAGCATTCAGAGCTAGACCAATTCAGACTGGAAATAAGGCATGCATTTTTAACCAGGGGAGTCATTAATCCTTGGAACAGTTTCAAGGATTGTAGTGGATTCTCCATCCTGGACAATTTTTAAATCAAGATTGGATGTTTTTCTAAAAAATCTGCTTTTGGAATTATTTTGGGGAAGTTTCATGGCTGTTATACAGAAGGTCAGACTAGAATGGCCACAGTGTTCCCTTGTGGCTTTGGAATCTGTGAATGTAAATGTTAAACTAATTTTTACCTGTCCCCAATACTTACCCTCACCTTTGTACATATGTGTTGAAAAACCCAATCCAAATATGTTTCTTGCCAGCAGGGAAGAACAGAGAAACACTTTTGTAAGCTTTTACTAATAAAAAGTACTCTAATACCATGGTGATGGTACCCATATATGAACCTAGACAGACAAGATACAGGGGAGACTGGTAGACAACACAGTGTAAGGTTGGTAAAAGAGTCAGAAGGCTGGAGGAAGAAAGAGAAAGAAAGAAGCAGTCACTAAAATCATCTTGGAAAAAGAGATCATGATCTGTCCTAAGAAAGAGAAGGAAAAAAATTAAATGAAGCCGTGAAGGGAAAGAGATATCACACAAGCAAAAAAGATGTAGTAAGTGCTATTTTTTAAATAGCAAGTTGATTGAAAGTGTTAATACAGTACACAATCATGGTGCGGCAATTACTCCCTTAAAATTAGTGGCTTTGACAATGGCTATGGATTTTGTTCGGTTTTGGAGGGGAGGGGTTGGGGGTTTTTTATCCTGGCTAGTATTTATTTTATTTAAGAACATAAAAGGAAGAACAAAGACACCTACCCAAATTCTGCAAAAGTACTTAACTGCCTAGGTACACCAAATTCTCAAGCTAGAAAGTGCTGGATATGTTTTTCAAGCCTTAGTAAGGATTGTCTTGAAAATAAGCTACAATCTCCTTCCACAGCTTTTCATAGTAACTGAATAATCCATAGCTGAGAATAAAAATACAGTAGCCTGTTAACGGAATAGTATGCTTTTAGAATAATCAAAATGCTTGGCTCTTAAGGATTGTATATGAAGGTGAATGAAGGATTGTTTATACGGTAAAGGAATGTAGCAGTGTTTGGGTTGTCATGGATATTGGTAATCTCTTACAAACATAATTATACTCTACCGCTGTACACATGTTAATTTGGCTTTTTTCTTGGTTTCCATGCCTTAGTGTGCTGTCGCACAGAATGATGAAATGACTTTGAAGGCAAGTGGGAATCACTAGGTAAAAATATGAATTGAAAGTTGTTAAAATGAGGGCAAAATAATTAGAATTAATTACAGCTTTTAGCTAAAACTATGCTGATGCAATTCATTAGTTTCATCTAATGGAACTGTTCACTTTTTATCTATGCTCTTCAAACAGAAGCACTGCCGAAAGGAGCTGTGGCTTTCAGTGGCATGCCTGAGGACCCACCCTCCAGGCGCTGCCAAAAGAAGCCGCCGTGTGCCTGGCCTCCCTCCCCCCATGCCCATTGCCAAATTTTCAGGTGGTGGCCGACAGTTTTTTTGGTGGAGGGGGAGATGCCACCACTCGCTGAGGGTTGGGGAAGAGGGACCAGCACAGGGATCAGCAAAGAATGCTGCTCCCTGCGACTCCAGTTAGGCTATCAAGGTGTTGAGGGAAGTGCTATGCCTAGGGTTAGTGTGTGGGGGTGTAAAGAGAGAGAGAGGAGTATATTTTCACATATTTTATATGAAATAAAGTCTTGGAGAATAAACTGTAGATAGGAAGGAACAGTGTCATCTTCTGCATCATTACAACTGTCTGTGTGCTCTTGGGTTTTAAGCTAATCTTCAGGGTGGGTATTTCCCTTCAGTACTGTATGAACACCCCTGATAATCATTTAGAAGAGACAACAGCAGAGATGAAGGGGAAAGAAGATAAGTCATGGAAAGGTTACCAGTTAATGTAGTTTTCATTACATGAATATAAGTGAGCATTGCTGGGGGTGCAGAATGGTGTGGCCTCCCTGCAACGGAGGAGGCTGGAGAGTAAGCCCACGTGGCACTCACTGCACAGGCTCAAGTCCCACATAGTTGGGCCCAACTCTAGGCATTGCGGCCTTGCATACGAGGTTGCAGAACCACTCTGATTTGGCTTGTCCACCCCTCCGGAGATGGAGATGGAGATGGAGAGGTGAGCAGGTGAAATGTGATTACTAGGTGTGCCAGGTCACACCACCACTTGTTCTAGATGATCGTACTGGTCCCTTCTGACCTTAAAGTCTATGAGACTTAATCAAATGTGTTTTTACAGATGTTTTCCCAAGTTTTCACTGACTTTATTCAAATTTACATATCTGTGACAAAATCACATAACTCTGCAACTGATTAACAATGTACATTAAATGTAGCAGGGTAAAATAGACGCCGATGAGAATGTATAAGTTAGTTATCCCATCACTTTGATTTTAGGTAGAGACAAAATAAACTGGTATGGCTAGAATAATTAAATACAAATTTCTTCTTGACAAAATTGTATACATTATTTAAAAAAGCATTAGCAATAAGTTCAATACTGTCAAAGCATAAGGTACTTCCATGTTTGCAGTTTTTAAATGTCAAGGGTTATTTTTTCTTTAAAAGTAAAGTTTTGCAAGACTATATATTTTGAATTTATTAAAAATTGTATCTTTGTCTGCTTGTAGTGTACTCATATATGAATATTGTTAAATGTTATGTGAAAAGCAAAAGTGACTTAGTGGAACAGAATTATACAGTATGTGGACTTGAAACTTTAAAGGCTTTTTTGCTTGTGCAAATAACTATTAAAATGCGATATGTGCATTTTTAAAGCTATTTAGGTTGCTCAAGTTAAAACCTCTGTTTTAAGAACAGTGAAATCTCATCAAAGTCAGAAGCTTTTCATTTAACTTACTTTGCTTGAAAAGATGTGGCTAGGAGCCAGATTCCTAAACTGATGTAATCTCTGTCAAGCAGCCAGATGAGTGTTTTTCTTACAAGAAAATTTTTGCTGTATTTATAAAATCTCCTACAAATATTAAATGACCATTGACAGACTCCTTTGTTAGTGCATTTACAAAGTATTTTTTCCACTGTGAGGTGGTTAGCCTACCTATAAGAGTTGCATAAATGTAACCTTTGCTAAAATGGTGGCTTTTTACTTCAGCTGGAGAAGGTAACTCTTTAAATTCTCATACAGTAGTGAAGACTAAAACTGAAAGCACTATGGCTGCATCCTGGGAGGAGTGAGTTAGAAAGATCTCTGACACTATGATTCAATCTAAACTGTTTGTTTCCCCAAACTTTTTATCATTACTTACTTGTTCTTTGATATTTTCCCTCCTTTAGGGCTACAAACTACCCGTTTAGGAAATCATTTGGAAGATAGAGTAAACAAATTTTTGCGGCGACAGAATCATCCAGAAGCTGGGGAGGTCTTTGTCAGAGTGGTAGCCAGTTCAGATAAAACAGTAGAAGTAAAACCAGGAATGAAATCCAGGTTAGTCTTCTCTTTCATTATGGTAACATTTTGAAGTATATTTCTTTTGTAACTTTTTTGCCTACCTAAATATAGTAGAACCTGGCTAATTTGCACTGATTTGGAGACACTTGGCAAGTGAACAAACATAATGAAGACAGTACACCATAAAATGTACTTTATTTTGGCAGTTGTAATTTAACTTTTAGCTTATAAAATCATAAAAGATTAGAGTTGGAAGGGACTTCAGGAGGTCATCTTATCCAGCTCCATGCTCAGAGCAGGATCAACCCCAAGTAAATCATCCCAGTCAGGGCTTTATCAAGCCAGGCCTTAAAATCCTCTAGGATGGAGATTCCACCACCACCATAGGTGACCCATTCCAGTTTATTTATATTGTACTGATCTAATTCTGTCATATATTTTATAAAAATAATGCAATCTTAGATTATGCAATATTGAGGTGTTGTATTACTGTTAACTCTAGAAAAGGTGGCAGAAATCACTATTTTTGTGCAGATTATAGGATATGTAATTTAGTACAGTGCAGATTAGTAAAGTTGGCTTCTGGAAATGCTCTTATAGTAAATGGGCTATTTCATGATAAATTGAGTGGGTTTTGAAAGACTCCACAAAAGCACTTCAGTTTTACACCACCAAATATAGCAAAGTGTTGACTGCATTGCAGTAGGAGCTTCAGTGCATTATAACTAATGTCCCATTTATTTAGAGGCTAGCAGTTTCTGTGGACAGTCTTTTACTTTGTGTTTGCATATTGATCATAAGTTAATTGTATGGAAAACCTTTTGTCCCTAGGCTTTATGGAAACTGACCTTGCATTGCCATGACACCATTTTAATATGACTCCATATCATGCCACAACTGGTACTTAAGTATTTCTGAAGAAGTAAATAATAAAGTTGTAAAAATCTCTTTTCTTTTTGATAGCATTTGAATCTGTTGATAGGTTTCTTCCTTTCCTGCAGGTTTGTGGATTCTGGTGACATGTCAGAGTCCTTCCCTTACCGAACCAAAGCTCTCTTTGCTTTTGAGGAGATAGATGGAGTGGATGTGTGCTTCTTTGGCATGCATGTACAGGAGTATGGCTCTGATTGCCCACCTCCAAATACCAGGTACTCTTTAAGTTCTGTTAGTACAGGGGTCTGCAGCCTGTGGCTCCAGAGCCGCATGCGGCTCTTTGGCTCTCTCCTTGTGGCTCTTGGCTCCAGGCCCCACCCCTGCCACCAAGCGTCCTGCAGCAGGTGACCTGGCCCAGCTTCCCCAACCAGGAGACTACACCCATTGCAGCTTCAAAAGACTTGGTTATTGAAGGAGTTTTTTTAAATGGCTCTTCTTATCTTCAATTGCTAACCCCTGTGTTAATACCTCAAATACCAGCTAGCTTCAGCTACTTCCAAATAGTGAAATATATGTGGCACAGACAATATTACTATAAATTTAAGTATGTTGTAGATTTGCATGCCAAAAGAAGATTGACAGTTAAAATGTTTGCAAGAATGTAAACCTCATATTTGTCTACTTCTAACGCTATGTCTACACTGATGGTGGCAAATAATGTAGTTTGCATTCAAATCATTTTCATTTTTGTTTCCCCTTCTTCCTGACAGGCGTGTGTACATATCATATTTAGACAGTATTCATTTCTTCCGGCCCCGATGCCTCCGAACAGCTGTTTATCATGAAATCCTTATAGGATATCTGGAGTATGTGAAAAAACTTGGGTGAGTAAAAGTTGACTGAATTCTAAACTAAGTGATGCTTTATTCAGAGTCATGTGAACAGTAAGGACAGTCTCTTCCATCATCTTCTCAAAAGTCTTCTGAAACAGACACTTCCTCTCCTGAAGTGGAAACAGGGTTTGGATTTCTGCATCAGTGAGTGTATAGTAATTTTTCCATCCTGGGAATGTTTTTCCTAATTTTTCCTTTCACATTTTAGACTGAGAGCATCTCACTCCCCCCACCCACTAAACTGGAGAGTGAGAGAGAGGTGGGTACAAAGCCCATTCTAAGTCTGTTTCATGGTTAGAACATGGTCCTTTATACAGATACAAGCTATTATTGCCATAAACTCCCCACATCATTATAAGGAAGCAAGAAGTCTGCATCTGTTTTTAAATGTGGTTTGGTTTGTGTGTAAAAAAGGCAAAGGAATGTAGTTAAAATGCCAAATGAATGTTAATTGAAATGTCATTGATTTTTTTTTTTGCATGTAATTTGCAGGTATGTGACAGGTCACATTTGGGCCTGTCCCCCAAGTGAAGGAGATGACTATATTTTCCATTGCCATCCCCCTGATCAGAAAATACCAAAACCTAAACGCCTGCAAGAATGGTATAAGAAGATGTTAGACAAGGCATTTGCTGAGAGGATCATTCATGATTACAAGGTTTGTATACCTTTTTACTTGCTGAATTGATTTTACAATGTTCATTTTCTAGTCTCTGAGCTACTCTTCATTATAAGGGAAGTGGCTGTTGCTGTTCTAATTAATGTTTTAGAAACATTTACATTCTTAGCCATTATCTTCTCTTGCTTTCAGTTTTGAGGATATAGCTTTTGAGGCTTTGTTTCAGCCTTAAGGGAAAATTTTTGTGAACATTTGATGAAAACTAGTTCGTAGAGCGTGGAAAGTAAATATAGATATCTATATAGATATATATTTCTAATCAGGCCTTTTTGAGCAGCAGAAGTCCTGAAATGCCTGAAGCTGAAATCTGAATATTCGCATGGAAACAGCCCTCGTTAAGGAAAAGAGGTTTGGAGGGCAGTGGCAAAAATTGGGTTTGGTTTGACCAAATTATGACCCATTGAAAATCACAGGCTTTGCGAGAAGTTTTCTCATTGAGCTTATGAAGTGTACCGTTAAGGAAAGTGGTGTTGCTTAGCTCTTCATTAGCTAACTTAGGTGGGTAGTGAAGAAAGGGTGTCACTGTGTACTAAAAAAGCTTTGAGCCATGTGAGTGCAGCAGGTATTCCTCAGGTTCTTCTATTGACTCCAGGCTCCTTTTTTTGTATTTCATTCACGCTTACCATGGTGTAACACATTTAACAGGACATCTTCAAACAAGCAACTGAGGACAGGCTAACGAGTGCCAAGGAGCTGCCTTACTTTGAAGGTGATTTCTGGCCAAACGTGCTAGAAGAGAGCATTAAGGAGCTGGAACAGGAAGAGGAGGAAAGGAAAAAGGAGGAGAGTACAGCAGCTAGTGAAACAACAGAGGTAAGTTAACCTTCTCATATGGTATTTGTCCCCAGATTAGAAGGTTATCCATGTTGCTCATCTCAGCTAGAGCTCATATCCAATACTGGTGATGAAATTTAGAACTGGGAAGAAAAAAATTCTTTCTGGTGAAATTTTAAACCAAGGTTGCCTTCAGCTGACTTGTTGGCTTCTTTCCAGTTAAAAGTTAAAAATTCAATGGCCCTTACTAAAATGGCTTCTAACATCCAGAGATGTCTGTGAGCTGTTTTGGATTGCATAATACCAGCTTGGTTTGCTTTACAGTCCATTTACTGAGTTCCTAAATTCATACTACTTTAAAATATCTGTGATTTGAAAGCCTCTGTTTAAAGCTTAAATTTGTCTCTTCAGTAAGCCTATGCATATCAATTTGCAGAAATAGAGGATTGAAATTCAAATGTTAGTACTGCAAATTATTCCTGTTTTTTCATTGACTTAACCCATTGATCTGGATGGTGTCGTTTCTTCTTGTGTTACCTTGTGTATATAAATAAAACAAACTCCTCTCTCTGATATTCATGGATGGAACTTCATTACCCATTTACATTTTGTATTCTTTTGACCTTTGAGCTTCTGAAACTGATGGCATTGGTGTGTTCACACTATCATTTTTCATTAGGGTTGCAACTCAAGCTTTTAGGAATTAAGATTTCCATGCCACACAAAGTCCACCAGAAGTTTCAACATGATTTTCCTTGGTTTTAACTAGATGCCTTGAAGGAGGAGTAGGAAAACAAGTCATTGAGTGGTCAAGGAGAAAATCATCTTTGTCATAATGTAATAACTTGTCCTTTTTAAGTATCAGGTCTTCCAACAGTTTCTCAACATAAATTTCCTTCAGGAATAGTTTTTTCATCTTATCTCCCTCAAAATGGCAAAGATCAATCTAGTAAAAATAAATGTCAATATTTAACAAAGTCAAAGATTTGAATTTGATAAGAAAGAGGCAACCTTTTATGTTACCAGTATCACTTTCAATATAGCAGAAAATGAACCATTTAAAGAAATGATTGTGAATATGCAGATTTGAACTTTCAGGTTCACCACTGGATGTTGCAAATGAAGAGTAATATTAAAAAAAACTGAGAGCTAAGAAAACAAAAAATGACAATAGAAGATGGCTGGCTGGAAATCAGAAATGGTCTGATAAAGGCGATAAGCATCCATACTGAGGGGGACAAGTTCCCACTTAACACTACTGCTTCTCTGTCTAAAAAGAAAACAGAATGTTGTAACAAACTGGCTGAAGATGCCAGTCCAAGAACGGCAGAGAAGTGCAACAGAGAAGACTGTGCTGTTTGTCTCAGAAAATGCATACAGAATGAAAAAGACAAGTGCAGTCTATTTCAAAACTTACTGAGAAGGAAATTGCACCTTACAAAAAGGATGTCAAAAGTTTGGCCTCCTGGTTTGTTTATATAGCTCACGTGACATATTCAGATTGTCCAGAATCTCATCTTTAGGTTTCTAGCTCTCATGTTTGTGAAGAATAGTTTCCAAATGGGAATGAAGCCCGCAGGGAAGTTGGAATTAAGAGTTGTTTCAGAAAAAGAAATGCAGAGGGGAAAACACAGGTCATACAAACAGGAAAAAGGGAAATAAACAGAAGAAAGAGGCTGGGGGGGAGGAAGAGAACCAAAAAGCAGAGATAGCGGTGACCCCTTAAAGAGAATCGAGTGGTGCTCAGTGCAACAGTAAGGTTCAAAGTAAAAAAACAAAACAAAAGCCCTAAAAGTTTAGTTACTGCAGGTAAGTCAAATTTGCCTCTTGATTACTCTGCAAACCTCCCTGTGACATAAGTAGGTGATTGGTATGGGTTGAAGTATGGAGTATTGAGTCCTAAAATTTGTATCTCAGACCATTATTTACCAAAACAACAGAGTCCTGTAGCACTTTTAAAGACTAACAGTTTTATTTATCTCATTATTTACCAGATAATGACACCCCTGCATAACAGTTTTGAGGCACAGGATGGAACCATTATGGTTGCTGACTGAAAGAAATAGATATCCCAGTCTTCCCCTCCCACCGCCCCACACATATTCTGGCTGCCTGGCTCATAGACTCTAAGACGGCGTCTACACTTGTAAATTAAGTCGACTTAAACTTGCTTAAGTCGACTTAATTAAAATTAAGTCGACTTTATAAAACCTCCTTTGAATTCGACCTAAGGCTTAAGTCGACTCTCCAGAGTCGACTTAAGCCAGTGTAGACATGGGGTAGCCCTAAGTCAACTTAGGGATATCCCAGGACTACACCAATGCCCTCCCTGCCGGGGGAGCAGGCACAGAGGGAACCTGGCATGCCCCCCACAGGGCAGGGCAGAGGCCTGCCCGCCCTGCCCCTATGCCCTGCCAGGGTCCCTGACAACCTTTGCCCCCTTGTACCTATGTACAATGAGGCAAAGGCTGAGCCCCCTGGCATTGGGCAAGGGGTGCCCCTCCTGCCCCCGTGGACCTCCCCTAGGTCCCCCTAAGCCCCTAGAAGTCGACCTAGGTGTCCAGTGTGGAGGCTCTAGGTCGACTTTCTAAGTTCCCCTTTAAGTCAACTTTAAGTCGACTTTAACTAAGTCGACTTAGTATGTCTACACTTAAAATTAAATTTAACAAGTGTAGACATAGCCTAAGGTCAGAAGGGACCAGTGTGATCATCTAGTCTGACCTCCTGCACAATGCAGGCCTCAAAACCTCAGCCACCCACTCCAGCAATAAACCTCCAAACTAGGACTGAATTATTTACCTCCTCAAATCATGATTTAAGGACTTTAAGATACAGAAAATTCAGCGGTAGGTGAGCCGTACCCTGTGCTACAGAGGAAGGTGCAAAACCCCCAGAGTCCCAGCCAATCTGCCCTGGGGGAAAATTCCTTCCCGACCCCAAATATGGCGATCAGTTAAACCCTGAGCACGTGGGCAAGTCTCAACAGCCAGTTACCCAAGAAACAATTCTCTGTAATAACTCAGAACCCACCCCATCTACCCGCCTTTCTTAGTCCACTTGCATATCTACCACCAGTAGTCAAAGATCAGTCAATTTCCAAACTAGGCCACCACATCATACCATCCCCTCCATAAACTTACCAAGCTCAGTTTTGAAAGCAGTTGTGTTTTTCCTCTCACAGTTCCCCTTGGAAGACTGTTCCAGAACTTTACTCATCTAATTAGAAACCTGCGTCTAATTTCAAACCTAAAATTTCCTGATACAGTTTATATCCATTTGTTCTAGTGTCCACATTGGTGCTGTACTCAGATAAATATCAGGGAGGGAGAGGAATTATCCCTCTGATGTATGTATAGAGAGCAATCATATCACCCCTCAATCTTCTTTTTGTTAGAATAAACAAGCCAAGCTCCTTGAGTCTTCTCTCATAAGGCAGGTTTTCCACTCCATGGACCATCCTTGTAGCCCTTCTCTGCACCTGTTCCAATTTGAATTCATCCTTTTTAAACATGGGGGACCAGAACTGCACGCAATATTCCAGATGGGGTCTCACCAGTGCCTTGTACAGCAGCACTAACACCTCCCTGTCTGTACTTGAAATACCTCTTCTGATACATCCTCGAACCACATTAGCTTTTTTCACAGCCACATCCCATTAGCGTCTGTCATCCTGTGATCAGCCAGTATTCCCAGATCCTTCTCCTCCCCTTTCTATTCCAACTGATGCGTCCCCAACTTATAGGATAAATTCTTATTTGTCCCTAAATGCATGACCTTGCACTTTCCCATTATTAAATATCATCCTATTCCTGATAATCCAGTTTACAAGGTCATCCAGATCTTCTTGTATGGTATCCCGATCCATCTCTGTGTTGACAATACCTCCTAACTTGGTGTCATCCTCAAACTTTATTAGCACATTCCCACTTTTTGTGCTAAGGTCAGTAACAAAAAGGTTAAATAAGATAGGCCCCAAGACCAATCCCTGAGGGACTTCACTGGTAACCTCCCTCCAGCTTGACAGTTCACCCTTCAGTATGACCCACTGCAGCCTCCCCTTTAACCAGTTCCTTATCCACCTTACTATATTCATATTAATCCCCATCTTCTGTAACTTATCTAATAATTCCCTATGTGGAACTGTATCAAATGCCTTGCTGAAATCTAAGTAAATTAAGTCCGCCGCATTCCCTTTGTCTAAGAAATCTGTTACCTCAAAAAAGAACAGGTTGGTCTGGCACGATCTACCTTTTGTAAAGTCATGTTGTATTTTATCCCAGTTACCGTTATCCTCAATATCCTTAAGTACTTTCTCCTTCAAAATTTTCGCTAAGACCTTGCATACTACCAAGGTCAAACTAACAGGCCTGTAGTTATCCGGATCATTTTTATTCCCTTTCTTGAAAATAGGAACTATATTAGCAATTCTCCAGTCATATGGTACAACCCCCGAGTTTACAGATTCAGTAAAAATCTTTGCTAATGGGCTGGCAATTTCATGACCCATTTCCTTTAATATCCTCGAATGGAGATCTGGGCACCTAATTTAGTCCCATCCAGCAGCTCAAGTTTGACTTCTACCTCAGATATGGTAATTTCCACTTCTCTTCTGAGTAGTGTCCCTGTGGTGCTCCATTGATGGTGTGAAAGCGCCCCCACGAATAGGAGAATCTTCCAGCTATGCTTGTCGGGACTGCGCGAGGCGCTTGTCTCACGGCAGTTTGGCGCCCCTTTGCGGTTGCGCGGTTCGACAACACCACCACCACCCTCCAGTTCCTTCTAACCATCCACGGTTACGGACGGAGCCCAGCAGTTCTCCTCAGCTCGTCTTATGACTCTAGGACACTTAACCAGTGATTCCTTCATTGTTTTCTTCTCTTTAGTTGTTTTGTTTTCCCTCTCTAGCTTCTAAAAAAAAAAAAAAAAAAAAATCTTCACTTAAACCACCTCATCAACAATGCCAGGATCCCTGGGCTTTAAGAGGTGCGAGCTTTGCCGCGACACTATACCAGTGTCGTGTGGCCATCTAAAATGTATAAAATGCCTTGGGGAAGAATATAATCCATCAAAATGCCCCCATTGCAAAAATATGAGTACAAGAGCTAAGCAGGACCGAGAACTCCACCTGAAGCTCTTTCTGATGAAAAAAATCCCTTAGACCAGCTTCAGACTCGGGTCAAGGGAAATCTTTTCTACCCCAAAAAGATGCCAAGAGGCTCTCCACACCGCCACCATCTTCTGGGAAAAAGGGGAAATCCCCAACTCCATCAATCATACAAAGGCGTGATGCGGAGGCTATAGGTCCCCCCACCATGCAGATTGATAAGACTCAAAAACAGTCAACCGCACCCGGAATGGACCGCAAACTTAAGTCGGTTCTGTCACGTCAACCCGCACTGAGACCAGTAAAACTAATGGAGCCACCCGCATCACCCACAGCACCGACAATTGTACGATCGGCACCGTCTCCAAACCGAGACACAGAACCGATACACAACCCCCAGCTTCGGCACCAATGCTAAAACATCCAAAACAGATTGATACGGCACCAACCTCGGAACCAACAGAACCCCACAAGGAGGAAGTGCACTCAGAAAAGAAAATATATTGAACCAGAATTTGAGGAGCCAGCCAGATCCCTTCCATCCTCCCCATACCATGATATCAAATGTTCCCCGGATAGATCCAGAGAAGGCTCAATCTTACCTGCACCTGTCTCCAGCGACAAAGAAGAAGGTAAAATACGACACCTCACTTTCTCACCTGAATCTAGCCCACCTCACAAAAAGAGATACATACCAAACAATAGAACACCATACCCATGGTATCCCCCACCATGGTATGGACCACCTCCTGAATATACATCACACTGGCATGTATGGGGTTCTTGGTCCACATACTCTTCGGTAAGCACTACATCAGTGTTGAGAGTACACAAAAGTCCTAAACAACTACCCCAGCAACTACACTTACCAGCCAACCCACAGACCAGCCAGACGATGAATCCCCTGTTCACTATTCTTCTTCCTCACCGGACGAAGCTATAATTCCATCACCACCCTCTTCAGCTGATGATTTTAAACAGTTTCAAGAACTGTTCAAGAGGGTGGCAGAATCACAAGAACTACCCATGCAGGACATACCAGAGTCACTGCGGATTTTACAAACAAAGTCTTCGTCCTGCATCGCCCTTCCAATGGATGATGCAATCTTGGACCCCGCCAATGATATGGCAGACCCCGGCATCAATCCCTCCTACAAACAAGAGGGCTGACAAAAAATATTATGTACCAAATAAGGGGTTGGAATATCTTTTTATGTATCCAGCTCCAAATTTGCTGGTCGTGGAGGCTGCAAATCATAGGAACAAACAACTGTATAATAGATCTACACCTCACAACAAAGAGGACAAGAAATTCTACCTTCTGGGTAGAAAAGTATATACCTCCTCTACTCTACAACACAGAATATCAAACTACTCAGCCCTATTGGAGAATTATGATCATGACAATTATTTCAAACTAGCAGATTTTGAGTTCATACCAAAGGAGAAACAACATCAATTCCATGCTATAATAAAAGGTCAGTTAATATCCAGGATGGCACTTCAAGCTGCTCTCAACATCACTGATACATCCGCACGACTTGCCACTACCGGCGTCGTAATGCGCAGAGCCTCCTGGCTTCACTCAGCAGATCTCCCAAGATCTCTTCAAGCCACAACAGAGGATCTCCCATTCAATAAAAAGGATCTATTTTTGAAAAAAACAGATGAAATTATGCATACGTCAAAAGATTCCAGAGCAACAATAAGAACGTTTGGAATCTACACACCGGCCATGAGACGTAGATCTTTTAGATATCAGCCCTATAATCCTTGGTACCCATCCCAATATCAACAACAAGATAGGCAACAGAACAGGAGACAAGATACCTACAGGGGTCGCCAGAGAGCACAATGTAGAAGATAACATTCTAACCAGAGCATGACCCAATATCCACTGTCCAAACCGCAATTTGAAAATTCGGTCGAGGACTCGCCAAACATCGAACTGGATGGGAATGTATCAGGCAAATGTTACCAGCATCGTCTCCTACCTTTTTACAACAACTGGGCCCACATAACATCAGACAAATGGGTCCTCCAGATCATCAGGTCCGGGTATATTATCCTGTTCATCTCAAAACCCAAACCTTATTTCCCCTCCCCATCCATCTTCAGGGACACAACTTGCGAACAACTCCTAAAACAGGAGGCACAACATCTACTACGAATAGGAGCCATAGAAGAAGTGCCCCAGATGTTCAGGGGGAAGAGAATATACTCCCCATGTTTCCTTACAGAGAAAAAAATGGGAGGCTGGAGACCAGTTCCCGATTTAAAGAGACTGAACAAATATATAAAAACACAGAAGTTCAGAATGGTGATATTAGCAACCATAATACCCACCCTAGAACAAAACAACTGGTACGCAGCCCTCGACCTGCAAGATGCTTACTTTCACATATCAATACATGGTTCTACCCTTTGGGTTGTCAACAGCACCCAGGGTTTTTTCCAAGATACTGGCAATCGTGACAACGCACTTGAGGAAACAACGTGTAGTAATATTTCCATATTTAGACGACTGCCTAGTAAAGGCATTGAACAAATCGCAGACTACAAAGGTGGTACACACGGCCATGAACCTATTCCAAGATTTAGGTCGTCTGATAAACACAAAAAAATCAACTTCAACCCGACACAAATAATAGAGTTTATTAGGGGCTCAACTAGAGTCGCTACAAGCAAAAGCCTTTCTACCGGCTCACAGATTCCAGAGCATAATGAATCTGGTAGACATGGTACAATCATCTCCCGCAATCAGCACCTTAACATGCATCCAATTACAAGGCCATATGGCATCCACGACATTTGTTGTAAAAAACGCAAAACTTCATATGCACCCACTATAACTATACCTTGTGAAAGTTTACAAACCAAACAAGCTCAAGATCCCCAAAATAATATCCCTACCCGCAGAGATAAAACAATCTCTGCAATGGTGGACGCCACCAGCCAATATGGAAGAAGGAATTCTCTTCAAACAGCCTCCATCAGCCGTAATTATCACAAACGCATCCCTCATAGGTTGGGGAGCGCATGTGGGCACCAGTTGACTCAAGGGAAATGGAATCCTCAAGAAACCCTTTTACATATAAACCTCCTAGAATTACGAGCAGTCCGCAAGGCGTGTGCTCACTTTCGAGATCAAATACTTCACAGACACGTAAAGATCATGCCAGACAATATCACATGCATGTTTTACATAAACAGGCAGGGCGGAGCTCGATCCAATTCCCTCTGCATGGAAGCCATGAAATTATGGAACTGGTGTCTCAGAAAGGATATTGTGATATCCGCCTCCTATCTACCAGGGACACAAAACACCATAACAGATTCCCTTAGCAGAACCTTTACCCACAGTCACGAATGGGAATTGCAATTACAGTTGTCAACCAGGAAACCGATCACACTTCCATGAATACCAACCCCTCCTATCACAGAACAAAGGGAAGACCCTTCACACGAATCTGAAACATCTGCATCTCACAGCCTGGTTCCTCTCTGGCTCCAAGGGGACGAACTGTTATGTTCAGAACCAGTAAAGTATGTTCCCTTAAATAGAAGAAAGCCATCAATGAGAGAAACTTGCCTACAAAAATGGAGACGGTTCACCAGATGGTGCGTGAGAAATGAAATCAATTTGCAACTGGCACTTATCCACGAAATATTAGAGTACCTCCTCCATCTGAAAAAAACAGGACTCTTTCAGTTCATTGAAAGTTCACTTAGCCTCCATAGCAACGTTTCATACTAGTGTTGAACACGTCTCCATCTTCTCACACCCCACCATCAAACGATTCTTGATGGGAATAAAGAATTTGTACCCGGAAATATGCCCCTCTCCCCCCAACCTTACATGGGACCTTCCCCTAGTCTTGAAGGTCCTAATGAGACCACCCTTTGAACCATTAGCAACATGCTCTTTGGGACATATGATGATGAAGGTTATCGTCTTGGTGGCAATCACATCTGCCCGTCAGGTGAGTGAAATAGCGGCCCTGATGGCCAGTCCGCCTTACATGCTTTTCCATAAAGACAAGGTCTCATTGAGACCACACCCAAAATTCTTACGGAAGGTGTCGACCACTTTCCATATAAATCAGACTATACACTTACCTGTTTTTCAGCCTAAACCACACAAGAATCAGCAAGATGCACTCCTTCACACGCTCAATGTCCGACGGGCTTTGGCCTTTTACCTAGAAAGAACAAAAGACTTTAGAACCACATCCAAACTTTTTGTATCAATAGTAGACAGGAATAAAGGCTCACAGATCTCTAAACAGAGAATATCAAAACTTATAGCCAATTGCATACGAACTTGTTACCACATGGCCCAAGTCCAACTACCAGACCATATTACATCCCATTCAACCAGGGTGATGGCCACAATGACGGCTTTCCTCAAGAACATATCCATAACCGAAAAATGTAAGGCAGCAACTTGGTCCTCTCCACACACCTTCATAAAACATTATGCCATTGATTACACCTCGAGATCTGACACCGCCATAGGCTCAGCAGTACTATCAACAATACAGACTGACTCCTCAGAAACCTACCTAACCTTATAGGGCACAGCTTGGGAGTCACCATCAGTGGAGCACCCACGGGACACTACTCGGAGGAGAAAGTAGGGTTGCTCACCTTCAGTGCAGTAACCGGAGTTCTCCGAGATGTGTGTCCCCATGGGTGCTCCACTACCCTCCCTCCTCCCCTCTCTTCTTCAGAACATAAAATACGACTTTCTGCTCCCGGATAAAGAAGGAACTGGTGGGGGGGGGTGGACCGCGCAACCGCAAAGGGGCGCCAAACTACCACGAGACAAGTGCTCGCGTGGCCCCGACGAGCATAGCTGGAAGATTCTCTGATCCGTAGTGCAGGGGTATGCTTACACCATCAGTGGAGCATCCACGGGGACACCTATCTCAGAGAACTCCGGTTACTGCACTGAAGGTGAGCAACCCTACTTTTCATGACCTCGTTTCCATTAGCTACCCTCTATCCCCCAGCTCATCTTCATTCTCAGTTTTTTAACAGTCCCACTTCTTTCTTTGTTGTCTTCCTATGTATGTGGCTAAAGAATCTTTACTGTGGGATTTAATTCCCTTCGCAAGATCCAGCTCTGCTTGACTTTTTGCCTTTCTCACTTTATCTCTACATGTTTTGACCACCAAAAGGTAGCTTTCCTTGCTGATCCCTCCCATTCTCCACTCCTTGTAGGCTCTGTGCTTCCTCCTAATCACCTTTCCAAGATGCTTACACATCCAGCTTGGTCTACAGCTCTTGCCTATGAGTTTTTTCCCCTTCCTTGGAATGTAGGCTTCAGATAGTTCTTGCAACTTTGATGTGAAGTGCTTCTAAGCCTCTTCTCCTTTGCATTCATAAGTTCTTCAGTCCAGTCCACTTCCCCAACTAATTCCCTTAATTTTCTAAAGTTAGCCTTTTTAAAGTCAAAGATGCTGGTCACAGATTTATTTTTGTTTATCCTTCCAATTAGTAAGAACTGAATTAGCTCATGGTCACTGGAACCTAAGTTGTCCCCTACAACCAGTTCCTCTATGAGGTCCTCACTACTCACCAGTACCACATCTAAGATGGCATCTCCTCTCGTTGCTTCAGTAACAGTTTCGAGAAGGATTCATCAGCTATCACATCCAAGAAAATCTGTGCCCTCTTATTACTACTAGCACATATCCTCCAGTCTATATCTGGGAAGTCAGTCTCCCATAATCACACAGTTCCCAGTAGTATTTACTTCTTTAAATACCTTAAAGAGGTCCCTCTCCGTGTCTCAGTCAGATCCCGGTGGTCTGTAACATATCCCAAGCACTATCCCCGGAGAAACTCTAGTTGCTTTCTTCCCCAATGTGATTTTTAGCCAGATTGATTGTCTTGTTAATTCCATCATTTTGAATTTCCTTACAGTCTACCTTCTCATTGATATACAGTGCCACTCCCACACCTTTGCCTTTATATCTGTCTTTCCTAAAGAACACACAGCCTTCAGTAACGGTACACCAGTCATGACTACTATTCCACCATGTTTCAGGTGGTCTCATTTCCTCTACCAGTAGCTCCAGTTCCTCCATTTTGTTACCCAGGCCTCTCGCGTTAGTATATAAACATTTTAGTTTTTGCTGCTTGGCCTCACTCGCGTTCTTTGCCTGATTCGGCACAGTTCTACCGCCAATATCTCTTGCTAGACTGGCATTTACACTACCCCTCCTCCTAACCTCCATGGTGCTCCCTATTTCTGTGTCCTTTCTTATTTCATTTTCCTTTTTCTCAACACTAATATCAGGCATGGAGATTATTCAGGCATCTCCCCTGACTCCCTAGTTTAAAGCTCTCTTGATCAATTGTGCTAATCTCCCTCCCAGCAGTCTGTTTCTCTCCCTACTCAGGTGCAGTCCATCCCACAAGAACAGTCTTCTGTCTATGAATGCCTCCCAGGGACCATATATGCCAATGCCCTCCTTTTAGCATCACTGCCTGAGCCATCTGTTTAGCATCAGGATTTTCTCACACCTTTGTCCTCCTCTAGGGACAGGCAGAATCCCACTAAAGATCACCTGAGCGTCTATTTCCTTGAAAGTCCTCCCCAGCCTGGCATAGTCACCTTTGATACGTTCCAGTGAGAATCTACCTACATCATTTGTATCCACATGAAGGACAATCAGAGGATTCTTTCCTGCTCCCAGATCCTCTTCAGCCTCAGATCGACATCCCATATCTTCGCACACAGAAAGCAGCATACCCTTCTGTTCTCGGGATCAGCTCTGGTTATAGGCCTGTCTGTCCTTCTCAGCAGGAAGTCACCAACCACATGGACTTACATTTTTCTGGCAACAGTGCAATTCTCTAGCCTATCCCCACTTCTTTCCGGCCGCAAGACCTCAGTTCTACAGCTTTTCTCTGCAGTCCAGCTCTCTCTCTCAAATTCCCATGGAAACATTGCACTGCTCCCTTGGGAAAAAGACTAAATTCAGATAGTCACTAGGGTGATAGGAGGGCACTTAGGTAGCTACCATTATATGTGACTAGATAATGCTTAGTCCTGAACCAGATGACCTCTCGAGGTCCCTTCCAGTTCTGTGATTCTGTCTCTTTGCCCATCTACCCTCAGTGCCTACGCTTCACTGACACCTGGCTGCCCTACTGCTCCCTTGGTAGAGCTGGCATCCCAGCATGACAGCAGCTCTCAGGCAGCTCTTATTTACCACAGGGACCATACTGATACCTGGATGGTGAAGAATTAGGGGAGTGCAATGGCACCGTTACCCCCTCTTCTGCTCCAAGCTGCACTGAACAGTCCTGGGTGGCTGCTGCTGAAGATCAGGCCTTGCTTTTCTGCATTTGCACTCAACAACCATAAATGTTAAAAGTTGCACTGAGTAGGAGGAGGAGGCCTTGGATCAAAAAATGCCAACATTTTACTTAACAAGGGACTCTGTAGAGAGGAACTAAATGTACAAAAGCAATTGAAGAAAGTTTTGGAGAACCTTGCTAGATTACAGGCTGATAACACCATCACCATCTCAGAGGGAAATCTGGCTTGGTCTCATTAACAGCAGAGAGCCGGAACAACACAAGGACAAAATCAAAAATTATTTAAGGGTGTTGTTGAATTTCCATATATGACTGATCCCATACACAGAGATCATGGGTTTGATCCCAGACTAGGCAGAAGAGACTGAAATTTGTCTGATTGAACATAATCCTGAGTTTCCTTTGTCTCCTAGCATTTAGAAGTGAAGAGTCAGACTTCTGCCCTGAAAGAATGTTTGCAAAGGATTATCGTTAAAATGTTGCAAGGAAAATAAAAGCATGCAGGACTTCTGAATTCAGAATATAGACAATTTTTAAAGACCTGCGCTTTTGTCTGACTCCCAGCAGCATTTGTAGAGTGTATTTTTAATTCATTAATGTGGGCTTCGTCAAAACTGCAATACAAGTTAGGTGCTGAAAAACCAAATAAATTGATAAAATAATATTTGGATCTGAGGCCAGAAGCAAGAGGGTGGTAAGGCTAACTTGTTAGATGAGCTGAGTATTTATTATCCTGTTTACTGAATTAGAAGGTTTTTAGTTTAGGCAGTTTTTGCCTTTGTCTTTGAATAAATTGCTTACAAAGAATATCAAAATGTGTGCATTGTATTTCATTTAATAAAACTTCCCTGGTGGTTTTAAGTTGGCTCTTTTGGTTTGTGGGTAGGGGAAAGTCTTTTGGGAGGTTTGGGGCTGGAAGTTTGTGTTTTAAAATAATTGTCAAGGGTTTCTAGTTCTGAAGAGAGGCAAATTTTTTGCCTGCTCTTATAAATCTAAATATAATCTGACCTGTAGATGGGCATAGAAGATGATTTAAAAATGTTTACTGTTCATATATAAAATGAATTCCTCAGACAGCTGTCAGCTATCTATGTTGATAGTTTTTTAAAGGAAATTATTGTCTCTGTGCTTGCCTCTACCATTTAATACACAGTCGTTATGATCTGATGTCACTGCAGCTGCCTGGCATATGCCCTTGTTTGGAACCTTCTTTTGGAAAGAATTGTACATGCACAGTAGCCAATTTTCTGAATGAAATACTACATGCTATTTTTTAAATTTTAAAACCTCCAGAACACTCATCCTCATTTACATGTTGAGCCTGGAGGGTGGGGCCTGCACAGTTTCAGAAACACAAAGCTGTTTGAAGTGAGAGAGCCCCAAAACCTATCTGAAAACTCAAGGCCAAGTGGATTTTGTTAAACTCTTAAAATGTTTTTGTTAAGAACTGATGGCAAGCTGTGACAGGTGAAGTGTACAAAGCTTTCAGACAAAAGTTATAATGAAAAGAAAACTGCATAAAATCCCAAATCCGTAAATGTCTGTTTAAATTACAAACATCTATGTTACTTTAAACTATTTGAAAAATGTATCTTTCTTTTCCTTCCTTTGCCTGAGTGGTTTTTAATTCATGCCTCCTGTTTCCCCTGGAAGATTTAATGTACCTACAGTAGTGTGGCTAATTTACATGTGTTGGACCAAAGTCTTAACTCTTGACAGCAAAGGGACTGAGTAAAACAATAGTAAATGAAACACAGTTTTACAAATTTTAACGTCCTACCAATGTATTTATTACAGGGGAGCCAGGGAGACAGCAAGAATGCCAAGAAAAAGAACAACAAAAAAACCAATAAGAATAAGAGCAGCATTAGTAGAGCTAACAAAAAGAAACCCAGCATGCCAAATGTGTCCAATGATCTGTCCCAGAAGCTCTATGCCACCATGGAGAAGCATAAAGAGGTACAGTAAAAATTCCGGCTGGAGTAGGAGATAAAGTTTTTGTAACATGAGGCTAGACAACAGTTAAAAATCAAAACAGGAAGGAATAATGCTTGTGTCTGCAGCTGGACTTCTAATTTTCCTATACAATATATATTGAAGTAGGTTACCCTCAACTAAATTAATTAGATCACACCATCGCTGTGGTATGATATAAACTTTTTCTCCATTTTTAAAGAAGTTTCTTTCTAAAAGATGTTTGCGTTATTTTTATAACCCTAATCACTATTCCCATTTACTTGCAGGTCTTTTTTGTGATTCACTTACATGCTGGACCTGTAATAAATACCCTGCCTCCCATTGTGGACCCTGATCCATTACTTAGCTGTGATTTGATGGATGGACGAGATGCCTTCCTTACTTTAGCAAGAGATAAGCACTGGGAGTTCTCCTCATTACGCCGATCCAAGTGGTCCACATTGTGCATGCTTGTAGAGCTGCATACTCAAGGGCAGGACCGTTTTGTCTATACGTGCAATGAGTGCAAGCACCACGTGGAAACGAGGTGGCATTGTACTGTCTGTGAGGTATGTGTGTGTTGGATTGGGGGGTTTCCTCTTTCCACACTTCTAACTGTGCCTCCCTCTCCCCCAAGTTAAATGTAAATGGCTGCAACTCTACACTTGTGCAGCTGTAGCACTTGTAGCAGAGATGCAGTTTGTGTTCTTTCAGGTAAGCCTCTTTGCTTACGCTTGAAGCTCTTCAGTATGAAGAGTTGTTCTGGGGATAAAATTTTGGTTTGGGGTAATAATTAATTTCTAGGCTGTAACTGCTGTAGGAGCCATTAAACAACAGCCAAATAAGGAATCAAACAATTTCTGAATCTAAGGTAGGTTTAACTTACTATTAGACTCTGATTCTGAGCTAGGTTTAACTTGATATTAAAGGAGCGCTAGGCCTTTTAGAGTCAGGCTCTTTGAGCTAGGCTTAATGCTGTGCTCTGAAATTGGACTTCAGGAGACTGATCTAATTACTGTAGTAATTAATAGGAGAGAGGCACTTAGGCCTTTGGTTTTTGTTCTGAGCATCTATCTCTACAGAGTTGACAGCATTGCAGGGCTTGTCTGCCTGGGGAAATTTAGCAGCATAGTTTTAGTGCCATAGTTAAACAGCTATTAATCACCATGTGGACAATTTTATACCAGAGGTTAGCTTCTGTTGACATGAGAATAGCCAGGATACTGGACTAGATGGACCTCAGGACTGATCCTGACTGGCAGGTTTCTGTTCCTTTGTGTGAATATTCATGAGAGCTCTGTAACAAATTGGAACCCTTTAGAATGATGGTGTCCATGGGAGCTATGTGCATGCTTCCTTAGAGTTCCAACATTATATGAGATGCTACAAACTTGACCACCCCAGTTCCTGTTCAGCTGTTGCAGTGGCACATCTTAGAACCCTTGGCTGTAGTTTTTTTTTTCCTACCCTGCAATACTACTACTAGTTAGTTTAGGTTTATACTTATTACTAAAGATACAGTTTAGACAACATATTGTGGGTGGTGGTGTTGGTTGCGATGTGCAGATAAGCTGATTTTTGTATTGGCTTTGTTTCGTTCTGTTCTCACTCAGTGGTGTAGACTGCTCCTCCCGAAAGAGATGAAACAGTCCAAGTTCAAGAGGAGCACCTCTTGGATATCAAAATACTGATTTTTGGGGTTCCTGTTGCTCACCACTGATACAATAGCAGCTCCTACAGTGCTAATGGGTTTAATATCAGCTCCCTTTGCTAGAGGGATATTCTTCTCAGGCTATTAGGGCTAAGATCAAGTGTCGCATCTCTAAATCTTCCATCTCCATGTGTGGACATACAGGGATTAATCTATGTGCTGTACAGGCATAGCTATACTTGGTCTGGCCTTCAAATATTATCTAACATTTAAATCCCAGTAAGGCAGCTGAAATTGATGGGGTGAAACTTAGTCTCGTCTGAAGAGGAAAGAAGCAGGCCAGCCAATTAGTTGCTAGGGATATCATCTTAGTAGCTTTCAAAGAGGTTACTTGCTTTAGATTGACTTAATTGGAGTATTTTCATAAATAAAATTATTGGGTTAGAAGAGACTGTAAGGATCATCTAGTCTAACCCCCTGTCAAGATGCAAGCCTGGGTGAGCCTAGTATCTCCCCTCTTAAGCTGGCCAGTTCCTAAAGTCTATGTTTGGGCTTTCAATACGCCTTAATTGGTACTGAGTGGAGCAAGACACAATCCATAGAAAAGTCTAGTTTCACACCAAGAAAACAACATAACTTCTTTAGCCCTTTTAATGACAAGCTTTATTCTGAACTTAGTGGGTTTTTCTTTGTTTTTAGGACTACGACCTTTGCATTAACTGCTACAACACTAAGAGCCACGACCACAAGATGGTTAAATGGGGCCTGGGTCTGGATGATGAGAGCAACAGCCAAGGAGAACAACAGTCAAAGAGCCCCCAGGAATCGCGTCGACTCAGCATCCAGCGCTGCATCCAGTCCCTGGTCCATGCCTGTCAGTGTCGCAATGCGAACTGCTCATTGCCATCCTGCCAGAAAATGAAACGGGTTGTTCAGCACACCAAGGGCTGCAAGCGCAAGACCAACGGTGGCTGTCCTGTGTGCAAACAGCTAATTGCTCTTTGCTGCTACCATGCCAAACACTGCCAAGAGAACAAATGCCCTGTGCCATTCTGTCTCAATATTAAACACAAGCTCCGGCAGCAGCAGATCCAGCACCGCCTCCAGCAAGCGCAGTTAATGCGCCGAAGGATGGCTACCATGAACACCCGTAATGTGCCTCAGCCAAGTTTGCCTTCTCCTACCTCAGCAACGCCTGGTACTCCCACGCAGCAGCCAAGTACGCCACAAACACCACAGCCGCCTCCTCAACCCCAGCCCTCCCCTGTAAGTATGTCACCAGCTGGCTTCCCCAGTGCATCAAGAACTCAACCCCCTACTACTGTTCCAACCGGAAAACCTACAAACCAGGTGGCAGCACCTCCACCGCCTGCCCAGCCTCCCCCAGCTGCTGTGGAAGCAGCTCGGCAGATTGAGAGAGAAGCTGCCCAGCAGCAGCAGCAACTCTACAGGGTCAACACCATAAACAATGGTTTGCCTCCTGGTCGCCCAGGAATAGTAAACCCCGCAGTGGGTCCCGTCAACCAGATGCAGCAGGTTGGCATGAATGTACCCCGGCCTAGCCCCGGTCCAGTAATGTCCAACATGCAACCTGGACAGTGGCAATCAAATCCAATGCCACCACAGCAGCCGATGCAGCCAGGAATGCCAAGACCTGTTATGCCAATGCCACCACAACAAACTGTAGCTGGGCCAAGAATGCCAGGTGTGCAACAGCCACCACGCAGCATTGCACCGAATGCACTTCAGGACTTACTGCGCACCTTGAAATCACCTAGCTCTCCGCAGCAGCAACAGCAGGTTCTCAACATCCTCAAATCCAACCCTCAGCTTATGGCAGCTTTTATCAAGCAAAGAACAGCTAAATATGTGGCAAACCAGCCTGGGATGCAGCCACAAGCAGGCATACAGCCTCAGCCTGGGATGCAGCAACCTCAGCCTGGGATGCAGCAGCCGGGTATGCACACTCAGCCTAGTTTGCAGACCATAAACACAATGCAAGCAGGAGTCCAGAGACCGAGTGTTCCTCCTCAGCAGCAGGGAATAGGCGGCATGAATCCCCAGGGACAAGCGATAAACATTATGAACCCTGGACACAATCCTGGCATGGCAAACATGAGTCCCCAGTATAGAGAGATCTTGAGGAGGCAGTTACTGCAGCAGCAACAGCAGCAGCAGCAGCAGCAAGGAGGTGCTGGCATGGCAGGGCATAGTCAGTTTCAGCAGCCTCAAGGACCTGGAGGTTATCCTCAAGCCATGCAACAGCAACGGATGCAGCAGCATATATCAATACAGGGGGGGTCAATGGGACAGATGGCTCAGATGGGCCAGCTGAATCAAATGGGCCAACCTGGCATGGGGGCAGATGGCACCTCTAACATTCAGCAAGCACTGCAGCAAAGGATTCTACAACAGCAGCAGATGAAACAGCAGATAGGGTCCCCAGGCCAGCCTAATCCCATGAGCCCACAGCAGCATATGCTCTCAGGACCGCCACAAGCATCTCATCTCCCCGGCCAGCAGATTGCCACATCCCTCAGCAACCAGGTGCGATCTCCAGCACCTGTTCAATCTCCCCGGCCCCAATCCCAGCCACCACATTCCAGCCCATCACCAAGGATACAGCCCCAACCTTCACCTCATCATGTCTCTCCCCAGACTGGTTCCCCACACCCAGGACTTGCAGTTACTATGGCTAGCTCCATGGATCAGGGACACTTGGGCAACCCAGAACAGAGTGCAATGCTTCCACAGTTAAACACCCCGAACAGGAGTGCGTTGTCTAATGAATTGTCTCTCGTTGGTGATACCACAGGAGACACACTAGAAAAATTTGTGGAGGGTTTGTAGCGTTATGGGAGCATCACTTTTTTTCCTTTCATGTTCTTGGACATTTTGTACTGAAAAATCAGACATCTAGGTTGTTTTGAATCCTAGAGGGAACTGCTACTTCCTACACATGGAAGAATGAATTGCTGTTTAAAAAAACAATACAAAGAATATATTTTTTGTTAAAGCCAGGAGGTTAAAATATCTGGTCTCTTTTTTGTGGGTTTTTTTGGGGGTTTTTTGTTTTTTCGGGGGTTTTTTGTTCCTGTTGACTCATACCTTTTTTTAATGGGAAAACAAGTTCATTATAGTCATATTTTTATTTGTATTTTCAAGACTTTAAACATTTGTGTTTAAAAGAGAAGAAAAATAATATTCAGAAACTGTTTCCTGAAAAATGCAACCTTATAATGTATCCCGATAACTTTGACATGTTGCGGGAAGAATTTTTTCTATAGTGAACTCTGCAGGCATTTGAAGTATTACCCCTGGAAAAAATAGGAATTGACTCTTGCACACACAAACACACACATTTGGCTAATGCCAAAATCCTTGTCTTGCAGATGTAGAAATCGTTGCTTTGTTTCTCTGATAAACTGGTTTTAGATGAAAAAAATAGGGATGATCACTCTTAGACTGTGCTGATTTCAATAGAGAAGAAGCATTCTTTTCTTTCATTCTTTCTTCTTTGTGAAACTTGAAATGAGGAAAGCAATTCTAGTGTAAATCATGCAAGCTCTATAATTACTATAAATAAGAAAATCCAAGAAGATTCAATCACTGTATAGAATGGTAAAAAACAAAAAAAACCTCATTTCTTACTTATATATCATATTGTTAAATAAACTGTGTGCAACAGACAAAAAGGGTGGTCCTTCTTGAATTCATGTACATGGTATTAACACTTAGTGTTTGGGGTTTTTTGTTATGAAAATGCTGTTTTCAACATTGTATTTGGACTATGCATGTCTTTTTTCCATTGTATATAAAGTATTGCTTAAAATTGATATAAATTACTGAAGTTTTTAACATGTATTCTGTTCTTTAAAATCCATGTAAGAATGTTTAAGGTTTTTATTTATTTATATATATTTTTTGGATCATGTTCTTTGTAAGACATGGCTATGAATATTCCCTCATTACACAGAAGCAGCCAGTGGCATTGATCGGCGTGGCACAATACAAGGAGTACTGTCAGTAGCATGTCTGTTTTACCACACCCTTGATTGATTGTTTCCTTTTTGGGGAGCGGGAAAAGAAGATAATCTGTTACCCATACATTTAATACTTGCAGGCATTCATCTAGAAGGGTTAACTGGAATAAATTATTAATAGCTGTTGCTTTTTAAAAATGCATTGAATTTAGAGAAGGATCACCATTGGAAGAGAGAGAGAAAGTACTGAGTTAATTCTAGACTAATTTATTTAGTCTACAGCAAAATATGAACATAATATGAACCTATTTGATTTTAACACTATTTTTCTGCTGTTAACTCCAAGTCTAGATTTGAGGGTTTTCTGTGGAATAAAAATAACTAATCATGTACGTGTTCCCTCTAATATCCTGTCGTCATGCCCTGATGTTCATGGGCACGCTCCACCATCCAATAAATTACTTTTTTCTGAATTTAAAAATGAGGAAACTCTCCAGGATTAGGATGTGAAAGTTAAATCCACCATTAGCCTAGGATTGCAGTACCTTAAATTTTAGTCATTTGTGGAGTATGTGAACTTCAAAGGGAATTGGCAGCAAATCCAGAAGAGTAATGGCTAACCCTGGGTCTGATGTTGCTCCAGTAGGGAGCATCTGGCTTGCTTGGCTTTTTACATGAAGTTAGCGCTTCCTCCAGTGTTACATTTTTTTTATTGGGACAGTGTTTTAAAGAAAAAAAGCAAATGTATTAATTTCTGGAAGTGGAAGAACTTTTTGCCCCATACTGTGAAAATAGTAGTGCACCACAGCACTGCTTAATCTTTTTTAAACTCTAGAGGGTTGCTGCTTAAACTTCTGCAAATCTAAACTGTTGTACCAACATCACCATCTTTGGACTCACCTTCCCATGCAACTGTCTTCAGCAATCAAGATGTCAGAATTCTGGGCTGGGGTGAGGTCAGTGAACACTAACCCAAAGCTTGTCCAAAGGAAATTGTTGTAAAAAGGATGGACAGCCTGATGCTGTGTCTCATGCTGTATACATAAAAGGAGAAAAATACTATATTTGTGATCAAAAAGAGGAAACTTGAAATGTGCTGGTGTTTCTAATAAAAGCTGGTAAAACTGCTTGGATTGAAAGATGGTTCCAATTGGCTAGTGCCCATTAGGATCAACTAAATCTGAACTGAAGATTTAGTTGACGTCTAGTGTATGTATCTAAATAATGTTTATTATAAAATACCCCATTAGAACTAATTCTAAAGCCATGTAAGCTAAACCTGAGGGAGATGGGACTGCTTTCAAATTACAGTTCAGCTGACTTCCAGCTGTGGAAAAGAGTGCCAGAAAGGTCTGATAGGAAACAGAAGCATAATTGAGTTCAGAAATCCCTGTTGAGAGAATGCTGATATAGTACCGCAAGTATGGAGTGGGGGAAATGGGCTAGAATGCAGTGTCACTATTCCTGATTCCATATATTCTGCAACCATGCTGAATGCTGTGGCACATAATTTCTTCGGCATCTTCAAATAAACTCAAACTAGACATGGTTCTTAGTGTTTCTTACATGTAGACTTTGGAACACTTAGGTAAAAGGGTGCATTTACAGGTGCTGTCCCACATTGACAATGGCAGAGCTAGGAACAGACCTTAGACCATATGCTACCAGCTGCTCTACACTATTGACTGCATAGAGCTTTGAATGCAAATGAATATGCCCATCAGTACAGGCTTCCTTGAGTTTATTTTGACAAAGTTTAGCATAAATATAGTTCTGGAATGTTTTTCAGTTTTGTCAAGTGTCTGGATTTGAATGTGCTGCAGAGTTTTGTATTAGTGATCAAATAAATGCATTGTACAATCCTTGAGGAATGTAGGGCTTTGGCAAACAGAGAATGCATGGGAGGCGGGTTTGAGTCTTTTGGTACTAAGGTTACAGTTTTTAGATCCAAAGATGGGATGTATCTCCTTTCTTCCCTGTTACAGCCAGAAATTGTTAACTTACTTTTGCGGGAGAAGGATGGATAGGCACATGTACTGTGTTTCAGCTAATGTCAGAAGATAAATAGTTAGCAGCGTTAACAGTTACGGTGGTGGTATGATTGAATCAACACCCATTAAGATGAACGAGAGCAGCTCATCCCTGTTTCAAACTGTTTACAGACTCAAGACCGCTCTCCACTGGTTCATGTTCATTTTGTTTTTGAGGGGGTTTTTGGCAATCTGAAGGGCTAGTGATTTGCAGCAGAGCTGCGAGAGATTCCACACCATAGGTTTTTGTGTATGGCCTGATGCGGACCTGCAGTGTACAATCCATCCACTGATAGGAATTAAGTTCTAATTTAGTACTGAGATTCAAATCTGTCTTTCCCTACCATGAAATGTACTAATAGCAATGTTACTTTGAGGGCAGTACACTTAAATGATCAAATGGGAGTACCAAGCAACATAGCATAAATACAAAGAGCTAAAAACAGCCATTGGAGTGCAGGGCTGAACTGTAGCTGATGTGACCTGTATATATTATATTCATGATAATGCACAGGGGAGATCATCAGAATGGCTATTATAAGGGGACGGTCCTCAAGAAAAATCTGTATCTGATAGAAAACAAGAACTTGAAAGGCAATGCTGTAGAAACACAGCAGATAGTGATAAGTTCCAGAGAGAGCCGTGTTGTTCTAGTTCAGCCAAACAAACAAGAAGTCCTGTGGCACTTCTAAAGACTAACAAATGTATTCATTGCATGAGCTTTTGTGGGAGAAAATCCCACCATCAGGACAAAGTGGGATTTTCTCCCATGGAAGCTCATGTGATAGATAAATGTTAGTCTTTAAAAGTGCCACACAACTCCTTGTTTGTTTAGCAGATAGTGATGACTACCTTACCTTGCCCAGGCATTTCCATTCGAAAGAATTTTTCCATTTTTTAACTTCCTGAAATGTTCACTTTTTGTGCATCAAAAATTTCAAGCATTCTTTCAGTCCTGGCTGCATTTATTTTCTGCACTTGTCAGTGAAACTTTTGAGCCTTTCCCAGACATTGGCATAATAGAAACAAATAGCTCTTTACAAACATTTTTCAATTTCTTTTTGAACAGCTGTAAAGTCTTGGCTGGAGCTGCTGGATACTTGAAATCTGGCTAGGCTACAGTCCCTAGGTCACGTGCTTTTCACAGGTCTGGTTAAAAAAAAGTTGGTTTTGATTTACCCACATTGTGTTTAAAAATGTGCCCTTGCACTGATTTTGCTAAAGAATAAAGTACGTGATCTTCCAATGTTCTATCACCCTGTCCAAGCAGAGTATGTAAATTGAGTAAACATTTCCACTAAATATCTCAGTAGTCAATTAGATTACATATATGTGCAAAAAAAAAAGTGAAGAATGTCCATTTTAATACATACAGGTTTGTACACTATGATCTGTGAAACTACATATTCGTGAAGGCATCACTGAAGTCTCCTTTCCACATAGTATGGAATGAATGTATAAAATGGTGCAAAAGCTCAGATCTCATTCATTTTATATCCTGTATGCTATCTGGTGCTTTATTCCAATGTTGCATATGATGGTAATGTTAAAAAAAAATTCCATACAAAAAGTATTATAGTCAAAGAATATAAAGGGAGTGAAGAATGCAGAAGTTAAGAAATTTCAAATCTAAGATTTCTCATTGCCCCTTGTGCACATGAATTGTCTGTTACACTCATTTTCCTTCATAACCCTTGCTTCTTTCAGTGTGCAAGTTGGTTAGTGCTCACTGTATGAGTGAACTGTTCAATATTTATATTTTATCCATACTGTTCAGTAGCTATACTTCATGTACCACATGCCTTTCCCACTGTCCTGAATGGGCTCTTCCTCCTGCCTCTCCCAGAAGATTTTTTTATAGTCTCTGCACTGTGTATTCTGCCCCCTACACCCATTATGATTTATCCTCACTATGAGGTCAGTAATTACCTCCATTTAACAGAAAATGAGTGACTTGCCCAAAGCAGTGCAGGAAAATCTGGCTGAGCTCTCAGTAGAAATCACTGTTTCATGAGCCCCACTCCCATGACTTAACCACAATGGCAGCCTCATTCAATAAACACCATGCTACTTCTGGAATAGAGTGAGGCCTTGGGGCCCTGGGTCTGGCCCTTTTCGCAACACAACCTTGGTTTATAGACACACTGAGTGACAGAAGGATGCAGGCAGAAAAAAACCCTATCTCCTGCATGTACTCAAGGGGGCATGGCTATGTTTTTTGTGCACCATGAACCTTGGAGTTTCCTAACCTTTGGTTTCTTCACTTTACAATCATATTCTTTAAATGTGTGGTTAATGGAACATAGAAAGGAGGTTTTCTATAAAAGTAGGGAAGTTATGCTGCTGCTCTATGCACAGTAGAAGCAGCTCTTGTCCCTGTAGAATAAAGATATTTAAGAATTCAAAAAAAGAATTAAACTGAATTGTATAATCGGACGGAGAGGGGAAGGGTGTTTAATATGCAGTCTGGAAAGATGATTCAAGTGACAGGCTGGATAAAGAGGTTTTGTGGCGCAGTTAGTTGAGTTGGATGCAAGTGGTGAAAGAAGAGGGCATAAACCAAACCACCATGAATATAACTAAGAGATGGCCCCACAAGCCTTAACAGTGAGAGAAACAGCCTAGCATGGAAGGAATGTGCAGCTCTTTGGATGGACTGTGCTCACCAGTTAGTCTGAGAAGAGGGTAATGAAAAATAACCCCTATTCTACCCAGCAAAGGATGGTCATTCTGTGACCCAAGAGGCCCTACCCACTTCTCTTGGGGCTTGTACACAGTACAGCCTTATGGCAGGGTAAGGAGCTTTACCGCGCAATACGTCTGTGAGTGTACACACTGCAATGGTGGAAATGCTTACCATGGCTCGTCTGTCCCGCAGTAGCGCGTGTACACACGCATTGTGGGTTGGACAGCCTCTGGAAATGTCCCAGAGTGCCAATGGAGGCCACTCTGGGACACTGGAGCTGTCATACTTGTCAATTTCACTGCTGGCACATGTGAGGACTAGACTGAACTTTTCTGATGTTCCAAGGACTGATGTTTGTGGTGGTTCCCATAACCATAAGGCAATTCCCTTTTTCCTTTAACCTTTTCCATTTTCCCTTATTCTAACATTTGCTGGTTAATTAACTGTATTTTGTCTATGGCTAGTGTAGTGATCTGTGGATCAGGAAAGTGGCTGGTGTGAAGAGGGCACCACGCGGGGGACTGCACCCTAGCCCTTGTCCTAAGTGGCCATAAGAAGACTGGGGTTTACACCTCCTAGAAATCCTGGGCCCTGCATTAACAGCATTATGAGGACTTAGCCACAGGGGGAAGTGCAAGAGGTGCCCTTGAGGACAGGCAGGCATCCAGATAGAGAGTTGCAGCAAAGCCTCAGATCCTTTCGCTATCCAATTCCACCAGGATAATACAGAAACCAGGAATGTTCCCCACAATAGTTAGACCAATTCCCCCACTTACACTCTCACTCAGACAGGGAGGGACAGTTATGGAACTGCCCACTCTACTCAGGTGGGGAAAACAGTCAAAAGAAACCCCTTCCCCATGAGCTCACCTCAGGCCCATCTCTCCTGCCTTCGTCCCTCTCCAACAGTTAGCCTTCCACCCCTCCCCCGTTCCCCCGCTTTACCCAATCACAAGGCTCAACAGGTTTGGTTAGGTGAGCATGCTGCATATCTGATCTATCCATCTTGGCTCCCCTTTTCATCAGGCCCTTTAATCTAGTTACAACTGCAGCAGCAGCCTCCGCTTTACATTTCCTGACCGACTGTCCATTATGGCCAGAAACCAAATCAGCCACATTTCAGCTTCCAAAGATACAAGAGTGTGTTCCAGTCAAAGCAGGCCTGCGTGTCTACTGTGTTGCCTGATCCCCATGTGATTCTCCCTCACAACCCACCTACCCCTTTGCTTTCATCTTTTGCCATTTAGTGCGCTACGGGGACATATCTTCTCTGAAGCTCAGATCCTATTCTGGTTTAAATTGTCCTCGCTTTATTGACGTCAGCGGAGATAGAACAATCTACACCACATGAAGAGAAGTATCCATAGTAAATTTCTGCGAGAATCCTTAAAACTCAGTGCCTCCATCAAACACAAAGACTACTTTTGCTGATGTGCATTAACTTGCATTAGCTGAATTTCATCTCATTCTGCTACCAAATTCCTGGCAGAGTGGAATTCATCCCTCGTGTAACTTAGTTGATTTCAGTGAAGTTACCTCAGACAATTGCCACAAATGTGTGCAAAGCCATATTGAGACTTTCACAATCCTCTCATTTTTAACTGAAAATAGAGTTGTGCTTAATCAGCAGCTTGCACAGATCTTCTGTCAGCTGCTGCCCTTACATCATTAAGGGGTGCTGCTCCATAAGCCACAATGCTTTCTTCCCACACAGGAGAACAGCTGGGCACAGTTATCAGGCTCCAAGAAATCACATGAGGAAAGAGGGCATAGAAACAGCCACATTACCTCACAGGTCACCACGTTTCCTTGTTTCTCTTCTTCCTCCCTTGGAACAGCAACCTGGGAATTTCATCTCACCCCAGCTCTGAGCTCCGCTCCCTGCTCTGCCTTCAGCATTGTTAGTGCATTGTTCCCAGATCACTAGAAAGCTGTTTTCTATTTCTCATTGTTACTGTCTCCTGGGTCTCATAATGGGCTCTTAGGAAAGCACAGTGCCCAGTTTAGAGCAGAAGAAACGACTGAATTTCAGTTCATGCCAAGCTATGCAACCTAGTCAGATTGAAGGGCCGTTGGGGCCATAAAGATCAGGTTAGTGGCACATTAAAATACCTTCTGTTTGAATGGACAGTTACAAGATGTTGGGGTGTGGCCCCCATTGTTAAGCCACTTAGGGTGTATCTACACTGGCAACTTAGGTCGAGTTAAGGAGGCTTAAGTCAACCTAGACTAAGCTGTGTCCACACTGGGCTTTTATTAAGTCGACTTACGCGCTTCCTTAAGCCAACTTAATAGCAGCTTCAGTCATCTTAATAACACCACCTCTAAAGGTCAACTTAAGCCTTAAGTTGACTTAAAGCCAATGTGAATGGGGAATAGCGCTATGTCGACCTTATTAAGCCGACTCAAAGCCAGTCTGGATGGCTATGTCTACTGTTAAGTTGACTTAACAAGGTCAACTTAAAGTGTAGCCACTCTGTTAAATTGACTTAACAGGGTCGACTTAACTTTACAAGTGTAGACATAGCCGTAGAGAGGGCACAGAATAGGACACTAGACATACTGCCAGGAGCAGTGGATATCTCGGGGGATTGTTGGCTATGGTGACTGGTGGCCTGTATGAAATAGGCCGGAGAGTCCCAGAGTGCCTCACATCCACTAAGACTTACCAGCCCTGGTGCTAGCCCATTAGCCCACATGCTTAGGGTTTAATTGGTCGCCATATTTGGGGTTGGGAAGGAATTTTCCCCCAGGGCTGATTGGCTGGGGCTTTGGGGTTTTTTTCACCTTCCTCTGTAGCACAGGGCACGGCTCACCTACCGATGAATTCTCTGTATCTTGAAGTCCTTAAATCATGATTTAAGGAGGTAAATAACTCAGTCATAGGTTGGTGGCCTATTGCTGGAGTGGGTGGGTGAGGTCTTGAGGCCTGCATTTTGCAGGAGGTCAGACTAGATGATCATACTGGTCCCTTCTAAGCCTTAAAGTCTATGAGTCTATTAGGGGTCCTAAGCAGAAATATTCCACCTCCCTCTCAGTAATGATTAATAAGGGGCCCCCTTGAGCTGATTGGAACCCTATGCAGTTGCTTAATCTGCTTATCCCTACTGCTCCACGAGCTGAAGAAGGGGCAAAGCCTTGACAAGCAGTAGGAGCAGCTGTATGTAATGGCTTTGGCCCAGCCTAGCTCTCCTGCAAGCAACAGGTGCCAGAAGAAAATGAATGGGCAGTTATTTAGAATGTGGATGGAAAGGTGATAGGCTGGTGAGTACTGGGAGTTACTGCCATCTTACTCTCTGTCAGGATGAGAACCGCATGTAGTGAGACAGAGCAAGGGAACCTGGTTGACCGAACAGCAGGAAGCTGGATGGTGAGAATAACTCCCAGGGCAAGGCTGAGAGATTCATTAGGGAAGGAAAGGTTTGCCTTTCACTACAGCAGCTGAGTGCATAGGGGAAATACAAGTGGAAGACAATGAGAACCCCATGAGAACCAAGCTATATTCCTCTCCTGGCAGTGGGGAATAACTTCATAAGAAGGTGGGAAGAGTTATGGGAGGATATGTACACTGAGCAGGCACTTTGTGTGTGGCTTCCTTGGAGCATGAGAAACTCATAAGTTTGGGAAGGGTTTAAACCAGTGGTTCTCAACCTATTTACACTGTGGGCCACATATGCAGCTTTCTACATGTTCTGTAGGCTGCATCCACACAATATATATACTACATGTATGGCCTGAGGCTATCACATGGGTTGTAGCTATGCTGATTGGGCTTACAGGTGAGAACCACTGATTTTTAAAAAGGAGCTCAAGTTTAGGGTGAGTTGCTTTTTTGGGGATATAGGAATTAGCATTAGCCGTTGGATGGAGGCTGCTGTAGATTTTGCCTTGAAAATTACCTTTGGTGTTGTCTGCCATGCAGTTTTTATTTCAGTCCCCAGCTGCATCATGTTGGCAGTCACCTACGGGTAGAACATGCTGTGCCCATGGAAGCTTGGGCCAGGATGACACTGCAGGCCCGGTCTTGAGTCAGGTATTGGTCACTGGATATTTAGTGATGTACAAACCGAGATTGGGAGATGTTGTTACAAAGCTAAATACACAAAATACATCATAAACCCACCAGCAGCACAGACAGCATATATGAAGGCAGTTGCAGCAGAGAGATAAAGATTGAGTAGGCCGTGGAGCATTGACCTTCCTCCTCCCTGGTGGTCTGTGTGGATCAGCGTTGTGGCAGGGAGCAGGACTGGGAAAATGGGCATTTCTACTGCTCATGCTTTGCTTGTTCTGTTGATAGCAGACTCAAGGGCTGCCAATCTGTCACCCTTTCACCAATGCTAAATTCACTATGAAATAAGAAATAAAATAGTTGGCAATCTTCAAGGTGACCTGAGGAGAGAAAGAGTGTATGTGTATGTGTGAGAAAGAGAAAGTTGATCAAGACGAGATAAATGTTTTTACCTTTTTATTTTGATAGGAAGTTTTAAAAAGTATTGTAAATAGGGAATTCTGGTAGAAAAACTTCACATCAAGCCGATAGGGTGGTACCTACATGGGACAGATAAGCAAGGAAGGAGATTGAAGCAGAGTACAATAACTTCAGAAGACATCTGGAGGAGGAAGTGATTGACAGCTATAGAATATGGAGCATTCTGACAATCTGGCTCTTATGTAGTCTTTCAATGGGCTAATGCAGCCAGGATGCAATTTGTAGCTGCCTAAACCTGGACACATTCTAACCTGCATCAGGAGCTGAGCTTGTACCAGCAGCAATATGATGTGTTGTGGGGTGTAAATCATTACCCCACAGTGGCTGTACACCATTGCGGAAAAGAATCTAACCCTGGAAGACAAGGTCATTTTAATTCAGGTGCGTCTACACTGGCAACTTAGGTCAACTTAAGGAGGCTTAAATCGACCTAAAAAAAGCCATGTCCACACTGGGCTTTTATTAAGTCGTCTTAATAACACCTAGTTTTAGGTCGACTTAAGTCGACTCCTTAAGTAAACTTAAAGCCAGTGTGGATGGGGATTAGCGCCTAAATCGACCTTATCAAGTCGACTTAAAGAGTTAAGTCAACGTAATAAGATCGACAAGGGGCTATGTCTACACTAGAAAAGTTAAGTCGACTTTGTTAAATCAACTTAATAAGATCAACTTTAAGTTGACTTAAAGTCGGCCTTATTAAGTCAACTTAACAAAGTCGACTTAACTTTTCTAGTGTAGACATACCCAATAAGTTGTCTTTGTTTTGTTTTGGGTTTTTTTACACCCATTTGACTCAACTATTGATAACACCTGGAAGAAAAACTCTTTTGCTAAAGATTAATCATCCCTCCACCTTTCAGTTAAACTGGGGGGCCTGATTCTTTGTTACCTGAAACCAGCATTTTATACCTATGCAAAGTTGGTGTCAAATACTGCCACAGGTGTGAGTTGAAATTACTGATCTGGTAGCATTTTACACCAAAAACGTATAAGTAGAGAACTGTTGCAAGGAACTGACAATCCATTACATGCATGACAGAAAAATGAATATCTGACCCATACAGAAATACTCAGGATTTATGGTGAATTTGACTGAGCATGAAATAAAGAACAGGAGCTAAAAGCTATGGCTGTGATTGACTGACTAGAATGTTTGGGGAGAGAATCATTGCCAACCCATGTGCCAAATATTTAAGTCTAACAAAAGGCAAGGACTCTGGGACCTCAGCAAGACACTCAGCGAGATCTACTTCTACTAAAGAAATGATTTATAGATTATGAGATTTGCTGATTAATTACATTTTTGGAAGAAGAGCAAATATAGTCAGTAAAACTGATCCATAAGGTAGGTGGTAATAATCCCACAGAAGCAATTAATGGAACAGTGCTTCAGTCACTATGAAGATTCAACAGTTAACATCACCATACTAACCCTTCCTTGCCAAAAACTGGGCACTCTAGCCAAGACAGAGAGCATGTAGCATGCTTCAGCATCAGTAGCTAAACTAAGTAGCTACAGAAATGTAATTTTAACATAGAGCTGTTTAAGCTCTTCCCTAATGACAGAATATAGATCACTAACAGGACTGGACATCAGATCTCCATCTGCAGTATGCCCTCTCCAAACCTCTGGATTGCAGGTGTAAAATCATGTATTGATGCAACAAGAGGGGCAATTAGAAAAGTGCTGTTAAAAATAGATTGGAGGCAAGAGCCAGACAGGCCCATCAATAAATATTCCACGGCTGATAGCTGCTGTTAAAAATCAAACAGTGTAAGAAAGACAAAATGGTCTCTGAATGCAGAAGGAGTGCATTTCTACCATGAATAATGGCAATTTCAGCTCAGCAGGAAGAATACACATCAGAGAGAAACCTTTCAAAGTGGGGTTTAGATGCTGATGCAATTTTTGCAAGATCTGAAATATCTATTAAGAAATGTACATGGCTTCTTCACTCACTGACTTAGAAAAGGACACAAAAATCCAGACATTCAGTATAGACAGATCCAAGAGCAGAAAATGAAATGCAATGGAGGATAGCAGACAAAATATGTAGGACATCTTTTTATATGTTATTTTTCCTTTCAGATGCAAATAAACACAGCAGGGAAAGCATCTGGTTTGGATGCCTGGAGATTTCTTTGCCTTCACAATCCTGACCTGCAAGCTTTTTCTGGGTTCACCAGTGAGGCCATTTAACATTCCTCAGAGAACGCCCAGTTCACCTAATGCTAAATGAGAAACTACGTCTGCCCAGTCCCTACCCCCCAGGGTCGTGCTTCAACTTGTGATACTTAATGTATATAGCAGAAATGGGAACAGAAAAAATGAAGATTACTGAACATAGGAACTGGCATACCGGATCAAACCAGCTGTCTGTGCTAGCCAATATCCTGTCTCCAGTAGTGGTGAGTATCAAATGCTTTAGAGAAAGGTGTAAATCATGCATAATGGCTAATTAAATGATGATATGCCTATGGGAGAAGCAACTTCCTCACCCCCGGCAGATAATGGTTGATGGTTGGCTTATGTCCTGAAACCTGAGTGTTTGTTTCTTATAAATATTAACCCAAGATCGTTGAAGTCAGCATTTAAGCTCCTCAATACATAAACTGATTTCCATACTGCACCCAACAGCTCTCTTACATTGCAGTGTCTTTAAGTAGGATCCAAGAGATGCAGAAGCAGCAGCCACTAGCGTCGGGGGTGGGGGGGGGAAGTCACCTGGCCCCACTCTGCTACCATAGCAGAGCATAGTCTCTGAGTCTAGCACTATAACTTGCAAGTGTAGACATAGCCCTTGAGTCTAGCACTATAATGCAGGTTTTCTAATCCTCTAATCATTCTTGTGGCTATTCTTTGAACCCTCTCCATTTATCAACATTCTTCCTAAATTACAGACACCAGAACTGGACAAAATATTCCAGCAGCTCTCACCCTGGTACCAAATACAGATGTAAAATAGCCTCCTTATTCTCCTTGAGATTCCCAGCGGGTAGGAATCAATGGCTCAATGTCCAGTTGGCAACCAGTAACGAGTGGAGTGCCCCAGGGGTCGGTCCTGGGGCCGGTTCTGTTTAACATTTTCATTAATGATCTCGATGATGGGATAGATTGTGTGCTTAGTAAGTTCATGGATGACACCAAGCTGGAGGGGGGAATGGTAGACACGCTGGAGGGCAGGGACAGGATCCAGGGAGACTTGGACAAATTGGAACACTGGGCCAAAAGAAATCTCATGAGGTTCAACAAGGACAAGTGCAAAGTCCTGCACTTAGGACGGAAAAATCCCATGCACTGCTACAGGCTGGGGACCGATTGGCTAAGTAGCAGCGCTGTAGAAAAGGACCTGGGGGTTATGGTGGACGGGAAGCTGGATATGAGCCAACAGTGTGCCCTTGTTGCCAAAAAGGTCAATGGCATATTAGGCTGCATCAGTAGGAGTGTTGCCAGCAGATCAAGGGATGTGATAATTCCCCTCTGTTCGGCACTGGTGAGGCCACATCTGGAATACTGTGTCCAGTTTTGGGCTCCCCACTACAGAAAGGATGTGGACAAATTAGAAAGAGTCCAGCGGAGAGTAACAAAAATGATTAGGGCGCTGAGGCACATGCCATGTGAGGAAAGACTGAAGTAACTAGGCTTATTTAGTCTACAGAAGAAAAGACTGAGGGGGGATTTGGTAGCAACCTTCAACTTCTTGAAGGAGTGCTCTAAAGAGGAGGGAGCTAGGCTGTTCTCGAGGGTAACAGAGGACAGAACAAGGAGCAATGGTTTCAAATTACAGCTGGGGAAGTCGAAGTTGGATATTAGGAAAACCTTTCTCACTAGAAGGGTGGTGAAGCATTGGAATGGGTTACCTAGGGAGGTGGTAGAATCTCCGTGTTTGGAGATATTTATGGTCCAGTTAAACAAAACCCTGGCTGGGATGATTTAGTGGGAGTGGTCCTGCTTTTAGCAGGAGGTTGGACTAGATGACCTCATGAGGTCCCTTCCAGCCCTATGGGTGCATCTACACTTGTAAATTAGGTCAACTTAAGCATGCTTAAGTCGACTTAATTTACTCTGCGTCTACACTACGCTTTCTGTAAGTCGACTTAAGCACCTGCTTAAGTCAACTTAAGGAAAAATTAAGTTGACTTCGTTAAACCTCATTTTAAGTTGACTTTCTAAAGTCGACTTAAGCCAGCGTAGACGTGGAGTACCCATAAGTCAACTCTAAGTCGACTTAGGGGACTCCAGGGCTCCCCCACTGCCCACCCTGCCAGGATGGCTGGCACAGGGAGAGCTTGGCATGCCCCCCCCACCCTGCCCCTATACCCTGCCAGGTTCCCTGTCCCCCTTTGCCCCATTGTACCCAGGTACAATGGGGCAAAGGCTGAGCCCCCTGGCACTTGGCAAGGGGTGCCCCACCCCTGCCACCATGGACCAGTCCTAGGTCCACCTACAAGTCGACCTTAGGCGCCCAGTGTGGACGCTCTAGGTCGATTTTGTAGGCTCCCCTCAAAGTCGACTTAAAATTTAAGTGTGGCCATGCTAAGTCGACTTTGTTAAGTCGATTTAGCTAAATAGACCTAAATTAACAAGTGTAGACACAGCCACTGTTTCTATGACATGTATCTACGGATTGTATTAGTCGTTTTGGTCATGGCATCATGCTGGGAGCTCACGATCAGCTGGTCAGGATGGTATCTACTGTTGCTTCCAAATATTTTTCAGTGTCACAGCTTCCTATTGTAGAAGTAGGGTCTACATTTTTTGTTCCTGGGTGTATATTTATACGTAACTGTATTAAAACGCATATTGTTTGCTTGCATTTAGATAATTAAGATTATGCTGTTTTTGTGACCTTTTCTCTCCATTATTTACCACCCACCAATTTTTCCATCATCTGCAAATTTTATTAGTAAAAATTTTATGTTATTTTCCAGGTCATTAACAAAATGTTAATTGGCATAGGGCATGGCTAAGAACCAATTCATGCAGGACCTCACTATAAACACATGCTCACTTGATGGTGAATCCCAATTTCCAGTTACATTTTTAAGACTTAATCAGTTAAGAACAAAAGAATGTCTATACTCATTGGGTGTGTCTACCCTTGAAAATTAAGTCGACCTAAGCTTGCTTAAGTCGACTTAATTTACCCCATGTCTACACTATAGTTTCCTTAAGTCGACTTAAGCAGCTGCTTAAGTCGACTTAAGGAAATTCAAAGTCGACTTTATAACTTCTCGTATAAAGTCGATTTTGAGGCTTAAGTTGACTATTTAAGTTGATTTAAGCCAGTGTAGACGTGGGGTAGCCCTAAGTCGACTTAGTCGACTTAGGGCATGGGTCCCTTCTTGCCGGGACCACTCAGGTCCCGGCAAGAAGAGACCGCAGGGCTCGCTTCCTTCTCCCCAGGACCCGCGCTCCAGCTGCTGAGCAGCTGGAGCACGGACCCTGGGGAGAAGGAAGCCCCACGGTCCCGACGAGGAGGGAGAGCTGGAGACCCGCTCTCCAGCTGTTCTGCAGCGGGCAACTGGAGCGAGGATCCCGGCAAGAAGAGACCGCGGGGCTCCCTTCTCCCTGGGACCCTGTGGTCCCAACCAGGAGGGAGAGTGGGAGACCTGCACTCCCACCTGGCCACGACCGCTTGGTCCGGCTAGGAGGGACCCCAGGGATCCCTTGGCCAGGACTGCTCGGTCCTGGCTAGGAGGGAGCCCCGCGCTCCCTCCTAGCCGGGGCTGCGCTCCGGCTTCTGGGAAGCC
>ML685907.1:1684548-1702718 GCA_007922175.1 Pelusios castaneus
TAGTTTGAATTAAGCTTCCTTAATTCGAACTAACTTGCCAGTGTAGACATAGCCTAGGTGTTTCCAAACTGATTGCTTGATTATTTGCTCCCTTATCTTTCTGGGGACTGAAGTTAAGCTGGCTGGCGTCAGGCGGTCTTTATTTCCTTTTTTTATAGACTGGGCAGTATAATTGCCCTTTTCCAACCATCTTGATTCTCTCCCATCTTCCCGAGTATTTGAAAATAATTGCTAATGGCTCAGTTATTTCCTCAGTCAACTTCTTGAGTAGTCCAAGATATGTTTCATCAGGCTCTGGCAACCTGAAGTCATCTAACTTGTTTAAGTAATTTTTTACTTGTTCTTTCTCTATTTTAGTCTCAGATCCTACCTCATTAAACATCTGATCGCTACTGATCTTTTTGGTGAAAACTTGACACTTCTGCCATTTCCACATTTTCTCAGTGATTAAAGTATCATTTGATGGGCCCCAGAACCCACCTAATCTCCAGGCCCCCTTCCTGTATTGTCCGGGCCCCCTTCATGCATGTGCAGGCCCCAGCCCAGGTAGGCATTTGCAACCACTTCTCAGTACCACATGCATCCGTTATCACTCCATAAAAATATTTATCATTTTATATGGCATTTATATCTCTAGCAATTATTGTCACAAACTAGCAAACACTGCATAACACAGTAAGTATTGTGATTAACAATGTGATAATTAAATAAAAGGTGATATGTAAGCAAATAAACACATTTTGCATTATAAATCAGTAGTTCCCATCCTTTTTGGTTGAGGGCCCAAAATACAGAATTTAAAACCCTGAAGGGCCACCAGTTTGTTTAATTAAAATTAAATTTAAAATTACTTGAATTAAAATGGATTGTAATTAAAAATTGGGTTTAAATTTTTAATTAATTGAATTTGAAAATGTTTAATTGAAATTTAATTTTTAGAAAGATTTTTTAAAAGGCATTTTTAAAAAGGTATTTAATTAAAATTAATTTTTAAAGCTTTTTTTTAAAAAAATGAAAGAAGAAAGAAAAGGAAAGAAAGAAGAGAAAGGACTGCATGTATCCCCAAGCCCAGAGGAGAGGTGAGCAGCCAGAGCCCGGCTCCCAGCTGCATGCTGGGACCAGGCAGGAGCCGGATGCGGGTTGGGCAGAGCCTCCCCATGGAAATACTTCCCACACCCCCAGGCCTCTTAGAGCTGGGCCCTGGCCACCTGCTACAGCCCCCACAGGAAAGCTGGGGCCCAGCTGCCACGGACTGCCTGAGCCGGACCCGCCAGGGCCAAGGACTCAGGTCCGGTCACCGCTGGCAGCCTGATGCAGCCCCTGCCAGGGTCAGGGGTGGGACCCAAGCCTGGGGATGGCCCCATGCAGTCCCAGCCAGGGCCTGACCGCCACTGATGGCCCAATCTGGCCCCCACCAGGACGAGGGACCCAGGCCTGGCCTGACTGTGGCCCAATGTGGCCACGGCCATGGCGGGGAATCCAGAACCCGGCCACCGCCAGTGGCCTGATCTGGCCCCCACCAGGGCTGGGGACCTGGGGCCTGAGCCCGGCCACCACTGGTGGTCCGTGCCAAGGTTGGAGCCAGGTTGTGTCCTTGACCATCTTGGCTAATAGCCATTGGTGGACCTGTCCTCTGTGAACTTGTTAGCTAGCATGTCACTGATTGAATGCGTGCTATGTTAATTTTCTGTTGCTCTAATACATTAATCCACATGTCTTGCAGTGCCAAGTCAAATGCCTTACAGAAGTCAGCAACCAAACTTGTCATCTCACCAAAAAGAAAAGACAAGTATCAAGTTTCACGTAGAAAGCTGAGGGTCAAGATTACAAGGGCGGCAGCTCTAAGCACTGGGCCCATGGACGTGGCCTGACCCAGACCAACCAGAACGGGAGTCGGGGCTCAGTCCTCTAATGAAGGCGAAGGAGAGCGACAAGGGCTCAAGCCGGCCTGGCCTGGCACGTGCGGCACAAGAACAAGAGATGGGGGGGGGCCAGTCGCCCAGGCTTCGTGACGTCATCCGCGTGCGCCCAGGAGACCCGAGCCAGCAACCGCGTGCGCGGCTCCGAACCGGCGCTCGGGTCGGGAAATGCTGCTGCGGGGGAGCTGCCTGCGGGCCCTGTTGCGGGCGGGGAGCCTCGCGCGACTGCGGGCGCCGGCGACAGGTGAGGGCGGGCGCCAAGCTGGGCCGGGTGGAAGGGAAGCCGGCGGCTCGGGGCCTGCAGCGGCTGCAGTCGGAGGGGCTGGGACCTGTCTGCAAGGCCGCATCGCAAATCGCCGTTCACCCTGGCCTGCCGAGCCTGGCTGCGGTAACGGGCAGCCTGCGAGGGGCGGGGGGGCTTCCAAAGCAGGGGGGGCAAAGCTGGATGAACTCCGCCCGTGATCGGGGTGGGCAGAGACCTTTGACTCTGCTCCTTGCTCTTGCGGAACCAGCTGGACCCGACTCATTTACCGTCCGGTATGAACCGTGGCAGTGGGAACGGGTGGGCGACCAGTCATTTTACGGTTTTATTTGTAACTTTAAGTATTGGTGGGTTTTGGTTTATATTTATATTACCGATCGACTGGCTTTGCTTGTTTGCTGGAGGCGGCCTGCGGTACAACTTGTTCTAAAGACAATCTCAGGAAAGTGTCTAAACTGAGCATCAGCGTTTTCTACTCGATAATTCTTATACTGGGGTGTCCTTTCTTTATGATTACTGGGTGACCCATCACAAATGCCTCTTATGCATAAATCAGTAAGAAAGTGAACAAAAGCAATTGAAAATAAAGTTGTGTGTTGGAGTGCACTCTATTTCTTTAATTTAAGAAGTGTAACTTGCGTTTTAATTATGTAGAATATTTCATAGTACCCTAACAAATTTCCTGTGGCACATTTTCTGATTTTAACTCTTAGCAATTTATAAGACTTTATCACCACTTTTGCTGGGAAGTGGAGTAAAATAGCTGAAATTCTTATAAGGAGGTGTATATATATATATATATATATATGGTGACGTGAAATGGTTCTACATGTAAAAGGTCATTTGAGGCGTAATTCTAAAGAACAGGCAATATGAAAAGGAAGCTAGGGGAGTGACCAATCTTCTTGTTAAAATAAATAAGGAGCCTTGCTTGGACAAATGCCCTTTAGAGACCCTCCTTCACACCATTTTGACTTTTTTAAAAATCCGTTTGAGGAAACCAACACCTCGGATACTGTCTGCTTAGCTGCATAGGATTCAATCATTTCATTGGCAAGGTCTCAACAATTGTAAATGAAGGCTGAACTGTCAGGTTTGTTAGGAAAAATGACCTTGTGATTTCACTGGAGGTCACTTGGTGCGAGCTGTATTGGAAGAAACTTGCAGTATTATGGGATGTATTATTCTCCTTAACTGCCAATGATGGGTCAAGAAGCAATGGGCTTAAATTACAGCAAGGGAGTTTTAGGTTGGACATTAGGAAAAGATTCCTAACTGTCAGGGTGATTAACCACAGGAATAAGTTGCCTAGGTAGGTTGTGGCATCTCCATCATTGGAAGTTTTTAAGAGTAGGTTAGAAAAACACCTGTCAGGGATAGTTTAAGATGGTACTTGGTCCTGCCATGAGTGCAGGGGACTGGATTTGATGACTTCCATGGCCCCTTCCACTTCCTATGATTCTATGGTGCACAAGCCACAGGATGATTACTAGATCCTAATGTGTAGTTTAAAAATTTCTCTTGCCAACCCTGTAGAATGAAACCAACCTCCTGGTGTGGAGGCTTTTCTTTCCTACTGTCTCTGGGAACTGGACTCACCAGCATGGGGCCTTTTAAACTTTCTTTAGAGAAATAACTGGGCTGGGTTGATGCTCTGAAGATGGTGACCCAGCTTGCCAGAACTCTGACAGCAGTGTCACATTTTACTAGAAGATGTTGTCACCTCTCAGTCCCTGATTTTGCAGTTTGAGCTGCAGCAGGGGCAGTGTTCTCAGTTCCATGGACGAGATGGTATTTTATTCGGTCTCCGCAGTGATTTCTTGTTGGCAGTTCAGTAGTGGCATTAATCCACTCCAGAGCATCTGTGTCTTTCCTCTGCCTGGAGCGCTTTGAGCATGAAATTGTGGAGATTTTGGAGCTTGAAAGATTGACACAAGGGAATGATGGAATAATCCTGAGTTTGGTGGTCCTTGCCCACTCCGTGTGTTTTAGCTCAGTTCATTGTGGGTTAGGTATCTGCACTGGGCAATAGTAGGAGGCCCCCTCCCAGCATGCCCGGCAGGTGAGCCACGCTAGCCCACCTGGCAGACAAGCCGCACCACCTCCTGCCCCCACCAAGCACGCCCTGCAGCCGGAGCCTCCAGAGCCCTTGATCCCACTCCCAAGCCTTAATCTGGCCCTGGTTGAGACCGGAAGGGGGGTGGGCCACCACATATCAGGCTCCCAGCTGTGCACCGGGGCCTGGCAGCTGCGGCCTTAATCCCAAAGCAGCCAGACATGGGTTAGGAACCCCTGTTTTAGATGTTTTGCTGAAGCCAGTCTTGTGAGAGCAGACGAGGGGCTGTGAAAATTGCCTTCTAATGCACCCTATTTTTGACTTATGGTGCCCCCTGCTATTTGACTTTTGGGGTCTTCCACAGTCCTGGCAAAGCCCTTGTAAGCTCTCTTGTTTCTCTCAGGCTGCTGGTTGTGTTCATCTGGTGACAATTTTTGGGCTCTCTACTTACACCAACAAACTTGCTGCATTTAACTGACCCTTCGAATACTCAGTTCTCCCAAGTTAGACGGCTGTGTGCCTTCCAGTCAGAAGAGCTAGACTCCAAGTTGCTTTGCACTCTGAGGGTATTGACCGTTGATCAGCCATCAGCAACTACACAACTTAGCTGAGTAGATTACTCTTTGGGAGAGAGGCTGGCTTGTGGCTTTTCCAGGTTTCAGCGCACAGTTATGTATTGCTGTGTGTTAATCACTAACAGTCAGGGACACGGCTAGAGCAAGAGGTCTTAGTCCCTCCATATGTCCATGATCATTATACCTAGGTCACTGCACTCCTGGGCACTTCCGTCCCAGATGGATTACAGTGAACTGTAGTGTGTTCAGGGGAGAGCAACAAGGGCTGGGTCCATAGTTCTCTACAAATATGTGAGGAATCTAAGTGCCCAGGACAAAAGGACTGATTTAGGGGGCAAAACAGTAACTGAGCCACACAGTTTAGGGATACATGCAGTATGTCCACCCTGTTACGTCAATCTCTGCATTATCCAAACCCCTTCCTTGGGAGAGAATCAGGTAATGTGGATCAAGTTCCAAAGGGGTAGCCGTGTTAGTCTATTGTAGAAAGACAACAGAGTCCTGTGGCACTTTTAAAGACTAACAGATTTATTTATCGCATGAGCTTCTGTGGGAGAAAATCCCACTTCGTCAGACGCTTTGAAGATGGGAAACTTACCGAATGGGAAGAAATTAAATGCAGGGGAGCACATGACATAGGATCAGGTCAGGCTGTAACAGCAAATCAAAATAGATGTTAGGATTCAAACACTGGGGAATAGCACATAAGGAAGGTGAGTTCAAATCACCTGTTGTAATGAGAGAAAAATCCGTAGTCCCTGTTTAACTTCCTGGCAACTGAGTCAAATTTGCATATAAATTCAAGTTCGGCCGTTTTTCTTTGAAGCTGTGATTTGTTATTCATCTGTTTCAACACAGCTATTAACAAGTCATCAATGGAGTGAGCAGAGAGACTGAAGTGTTCCCCTATTGGTTTTTTCGTGGTGCAATTTCTGATGACAGATTTGTGTGCATTTATTCTTTTGCTCAGAGACTGTCCTGTTTGTCCAATATATAAGGCAGAGGGGCATTTCCGGCACATGATGGCATAAATCACATTGGTGGATGAGCAGGTGAATGAGCCTTTGATGGAGTAGGTGGCTTGATTTGGTCCCGTGATGGTGTCTTCAGTGTAGATATGAGGGTAAAGTTGGCAGCATGGTCTGTTGCAGGGATATGTTCCTGCTTTAATGTTTCTGTTGTTTGATCTGTAGTTGCTGGTGAGCATCCATTTAAGGTTGGGGGGCTGTCTATAGGCAAGGAGGGGTCTGTCTCCCAAGGTTTGAGAGAGTGAGGGATTGTCTTGAAGAATAGGCTGTAGATCTTTGATGATGTGGTGAAGAGATCTGACTTGGGGGTTGTAGGTGGTGACCAATGGCGTTCACTTGTTTGTTTTTTCTTGGGTTTCTTTTGTAGTAGACGACTTCTGGGTACCCGTCTGGCTCTGTCAATCTGTTTCTTCTCTTCTGCGGGTGGGTACCGTAGTTTTAAGAATGCTTGATAGAGATCCTGATGGTGTCTGTCTCTGTTGGAGGGATCAGAGCAACTGCGGTTATATCTTAGGGCTTGACTGTAGACAATGAATTGTGTGGTGTGTCTTGGATGAAAGCTCAAGGGATGTAGGTAACTATAGCAATCATTAGGTTTTCGGTATAGGGTGGTCTTTATGTGCCCATCACTAATTTGCACTGTCGTGTCCAGAAAGTAGATCTCCTGTGTGGAGTGTTCCAGGCTAATTTTGATTGTGAAAATTGTTGAAATCTCTATGGAAATCTTCAAGGGCTTCCTTACTGTGGGCAATAATAGAGCTGAGAATCCCTCCCACCCTCCCCTCTCCCAGCTGGGACTGTAAGGAGGATGAGGAGGAGCAACCAGCCATGCACGAGGCCATTCCTCTACTGAATGGCTGAATAGCTCCTGCCCTCCTGATGACTCACCCCCTTGCTGTTCAGACCGCCAGGACTGTGCTGTAATCGAATGGGATGTTGACCAGGACTGATATACTGGAGCAGTAGGCACCCCACCGGAAAATTTGTAATAGGGACTGTGGGCTGGGTGACCTCATGAGTTTTTCCCACCTATAATTCATATCAGACCATGGAAGAATAAACTATACCCTCCAAACTTCAGGGAGGCCCTATTTAGGTTAGAAAATAACTACCCCAGTTTAACTCCACCAGGAAGTTGCAGGATTGCCACAGGATTTATTTTTTTTAATAACTCTAGAATCTCAGTTTCACATCTCATCCAAAATACAGCAGCACTTCTGGCAGCACAGTGCCTGTGCCAGTGACCACTCAACGAGGGAAAACGTTACCTTCTGAGGGAACTTGGTTCCTAAAAGGCCGTGAAAATCTCCTACGAGAATACTCACCATGCTTAAAAGACCCAACAAAATGACAGGCCAAGGGAATGGAAAGCTCCTATCAAGTGTACTGCCCTGGCTTTCTTACAGCTGCATTGTCAAGCCGCCTGACAGTCGGAGTCGATGAGAATGCACTGGCAGGTTCAAGTGCAGTAAAATGCATGAAGCTGTGGGTTTTGCCTGCTTCCACCTTTAGTCTCCCTGTGTGCTAGGCTCTCAGGCTTCGCTTTTCACTGTTTCCTTGGTGTTTGTGTGGCCTCCTAATCACCCTATTTCAACGCTGCTGCTTTGCAGGCTGTCACTGTGGGCTGCGGTTTCCCTCCCTGGGTGTGAGGAAGAGATGTGACACAGGGAACTCTAGTACAGATAAGGCCAATCCCAGACTGAAATCGTTAGATTTACTGCGCTGCTGAGTGGCTTCAGCATTTCTGGACAGTTCATCTCATCTGTGGGGGAAATACTTGATGGCTTGTGAGCAGCCGTGTCTGAGGAGGAAGCTGTGCGTCTGGGATTGGGTGGTTTGGTCTGCATCCCATGCAAGCAGTGCTTGGATGTTGTGATTTAAAAATGTCATTGAGGCCTGCTGGAAAGAGAAAGATGTGTGCCTGTTCTGGAGAGTGTGAAATGGGGACAGTGACTTAGGCTGGGTTTGCGCTGGAAATTTAGGTTGGCATGACTACATTGCATAGGCACGTGAAAAATCCACACCCCTGAGCAGCGTAGCTAAGCGGACCTAAGTCCCCAGATAGACAGTTTCCTTCTGCCAACCTAGCTACCGCCTCTCCAGTTAGCCTGGGCAATGTTGGCACAGAAGCACTGCAGTGGTGCAGCTGTGTCTCTGCAGCGTTTGAGGTATACACAAGCCCATGGACTGAATTAAAGTGATATGAGAGACCACTGCCCCCGCTTAGAATGGCTGTCCCCTCTTCTCTTCATCCATGCCAACTTGGGCTGCCATCCTGTCAGCTAATCAGTTGTGGGTTGAAGCTGGTGCAGTACTTGAGTAGGAGACTTCTCAGAAACACTTTAGGGCTGTGGTTTTCAAACAGAGGATAAGTGCACCTCTAGAGAATGTGAGAGAAATCCTGTAATGATCAACAATGTGCTTTATTTAGTAAGACTTGGCAATCTAATCATAGGTATATTATGACTCTTCCCTATGTCTCAGATTCTAGGGAGCGGATCTAGCAGGTTATCAATCCCGAATAGTCCTTTACCAGGTCTCCCATTCAAAAAACAGTTCCAAGTTATGATGTGCTTTTCCAGACAGAATCCCAAATTATTTCTCGCTAGTTCTGTCCCTAAAGAAAGAGCCTGTGAATAGCTCTTGTACACTTGAATGCCTCCTACACCTGTAACTACTTTGCTGTATCTCTCACCGTCTGCCTGATTGTTCAGGCTAAGGTCCCTAGCCTTCATTCTAATGCATTTGTTGGACCAATCCAAGAAAATGAAGAAAAAAACCCCCATGAATGAGGATCTAACAACTGGAGCGTTCAGACTATTGTGAACCTGTCCATCAAACTAAGGGATGGGTCCCCTTAGGAAGACGCACAGGCAGTGCCTGACCCAGCCTGTTAGCTTTACAGTCTTGTAGCTTAACCCTGTACAGCAGAACAAAAATAAAACCTGCAAATAAGCCCTTTCCCAGGAATCAAAGGACATGAGAGGAGCTTTGCCCAGTCATTGCTGCCAGTGACCCAAAAGGAGAAACAATTCTTTGGCATTTTCCTCCCATTCTCAAATCAACGTCTGTTCTCAGGTTTAAAGACAGCAAGATCCTAAAGCAGGGGTGGGCAGACTCCTGGCTGCAGCCTGCGGGAGACTTTCATCCCACCCTCCAGCACGCCTGGCTGGAGTGTGGCAGCTGCTTCTCTTGCTCTTGCTGCTTCTCTGCTCTTTCTTCCAGGAGCGAGGTAGCCCGGTCCCTTTGGCTCCACCCTTTCCCTCTGTTCAGGGGTGGCTGCTTCTCCCTCCCAACCCCATCCCTCTCCAGACATCGATGTGGCCCTTAGGCCAAAGAGCAATGTTCTCTCTAAGGTTTGGTGGCTTGTGTGCAAAATTTTCAACCCGTGTGCAAAACTTTTTCTGAATAAAATTTTTGTGCAAACTCACACAACAGAAATTATTGAGAAATATAGAACAATGAAAAATTAATAAAAGTTATTTAAAATTGTTTAATAATTTAAATGTATTTTATGCTTGCGTGGCATTGTCTCGGCAAAGAAGAAAAGGGGTGGCAGGGCAAGGGTGGGGAGAGCGTGGGGACAAAGGCCCTGATGACAAGAGAGGGGAGGGGTGGTGTGGCTGGCAGGGGAGAATGGGGAAAAGGGCAGGAGTGCAGTTCCCCCCTCTTCCCTAGCACCTCACAGTGCCCAGCCCCTCCACCCCTGGGCCCCTCACCTTCCGCGATCCTCGCCTGCCCGCAGCCCCTTCCATCCACAGAAAGAAAAAAGAAACAAAGGGAAGGAAGGAAGGAAAGAAAGAAATAAGGAAGGCAGAGAAAGGAAGGAAAGAAAGAAATAAGGAAGGCAAAGAAGGAAAGGAAGAGAGAAAGAAAGAGAAGGAAGGAAAGAAAAAAGAAATAAGGAAGGGAAAAAGGAAGAGAGGGAAAAAAATTAAGGAAGAAAGAAAGAAAGAAATGAAGGAAGCAAAGAGAGAAGGAAGGAAACAAGAATGAAACAAAAAAGAGAAGGAGGGCAGAGAGAAAGAAAAGGAAGGAAGGAAAAAAGAAATGAGAGAATGAAAGAAGGAAGGAAGAGAGAGAGAGAAAAAAAGAAGGAAGGCTTGGGGGGCTGGCGGGGGCTGCCAGGCTGCGCGGGGGTCCCTCACTCCTGCAGGGGCGGTGTGGTGGCCATATGCCCGCACATCTTAGAGGGAACCTAGCCAAAGAGTTTACCCACCACTGCCCTAAAGTCTACTCACCCAATAAAACCAGACAAAAATCCCCCTCCCCCCATTATCTCCCACCCCTTCTTGGCTTATTCACATCATCTGCTTCTGCCCCTCCAAAGCACAATGAATAACATCATTCTCAACCAACTGAAAGGTTATTTTTGGATCTGTATAACATTTGGCTGTAACAGGTTTAATTAGTGGCCACCATGGTGTCAGACAAAGCTGAAAATTGTTAAATTCAAGCTGCAGCATTTTCAGATCTGTTGCCACTTCTGAATGCCTTGCTTGGTTAGCAGAGGAAGAAACCTGAAAGAGGAAAGGTCTGGGGATCTCTTCTGTGTGATACAGGGCCTTTTGGATCTCAAGCTCTTTGAAAAGTCCTGTCAAGGTTCTTGCATGCTGATTTTCCAGTAGAATTAGCATAACCCAGTCCATCTGAAACTGACCCCGCTGTGCAGCTATGCCATTGCATGCCCGTTTGCCCACCACTCAACGTTTGCTTGGCCTTCTAGATTGGAACATAATTCCTGCACCATTTCCTTTTGTCTTGCCAACATAGACTGTGACTCTAAGCACTAATATAAGACAGTGTTTTGTGTCTGCCAAGTGCTGTAAATGTTGGTTAGCTGCCAGCATTTGGCTTTGTTTCATTCTCTGCCAAGCAGGAGAGGGTCTCCTGTGTTCCACTTAACTAAGTCAGATGGTGCCAGGATATGACAAAAGGGACAATTCTTATGTTTCTATTGGAGCTAGAAGGGTTTGCTGTCTCAGAGCTTTCCTGGTCGGGTCTTTTGTATACGAGGGTTGTGACTGTTGCTTCTGATAGTACCCAGAGAGGCAGCATGTGCTGTTCGTTTGTTCCTGTAACAGGCTCTGGCATTCTAATCAGTGACTACACTCTGGCAAAGAAGAGAGCTCAGGGTTGAATGTTTAATTCTAGTATCATAAACCACTGGGTGTAAGGGCCAAATCAGAACAGATTCTTTGGGGAAGGTCAGAAGGTGGTGTAACCAGCATGAGATGCAACCAAACAAAGGAAAAAAGGTTTGATAGTGGGAAAACTTCCTGTCAGTAAAACATATGGGTATTTTTACACTGCCGAAAAAGACCCACAGCAGCTATTCGAGCTCATGCTATGGGGCTAAAATAGCAATGTGATGTTTGAACTTGGCTCTGAGACTCTCCCCTCTTAGTGGGTCTGAGAGTCACGGCTCCAGCTGGAGTCTGATCATGTGGGCCTTGAAAAGTTGACTGGGCAGTGCATAGGGCAGAGTACTGTAGGCCGGGGCAGTGGTTCCCAACCTTTTCAGTAATGTGGCACACTTCAGTGAGACAGATACTTCCACGGTACACCAATTCAGTTGAATTAATTGCTCATAAATGTCCCATTTACTATATTTATTTATGTATGGTTACAGTCTTACTAGAGCGATTTGCAACATAGTGTATACAAGAAGCCAAAGAAGGATCAAATGCATTAATGTTTCAAATCCACTGGAAAAAATACACGTCATCTCAGTTTTGCCCTTTGGCCACCTGCGTTTAGAATGTTCACGTTTTAGAATGGATAGACCCATACCTCGCTTTTAATCTGATGAGTCATTTTCACGAGTTCTATGAGTTGTAATTTTGGTTGGATAGAATGTTGTTTAAGATGAAACAATGTTTGTTTTACACGTATTTTCATTACCTTTGTACAAAATTTCATGGCGCACTTAGACAGTTCTCACGGCACACCAGTATGCCGCGGCACACTTAGACAATTCTCACGGCACACCAGTATGCCGCGGCACACTGATTGAAAAGCACTGCTGGAGGGAGCACTCCTGCATTAGCCCTTGGGCAGGTGTAGATGTGATGTTAACAGTTTTTTCTTTCCTTCCTTCGCTGACATTTGTGATAGACTTAAATCTCTTCAATTGCATCTTTCAGGAAGAGGAAATGCATGTCTTCAGAGAGCAGTGCTCCATTTCCCAATCCCCCGGCACAACTTAGCTGCCTTCAGTGCTCTCGCTGGGCAGACGTACAGCACCCAGGCAGCTGAGCACAAGGAAGAGGAGCCTCTGCACACGATTATCAGCAATACAGAGAATGTTAAAGGTGAGCAGAGGCAGGGGTGTCGGTAGAAGGGAGTCTCTTGGGGTGTGTTGAAAACCCAACAAAATGGCACTGTCTTGGCAAAACATTGCCTTGACTGGGCGGGCAGGTGCTTTGCAGGAGCTTGGGGCAATCTCCCAAGGTACGTTCTCCCCCTCTACAGTGCAGATGTTTTTCTCCCATCAGGAAGAAAGGCTAGTGGGGTGCAATTGGTCCCTTTTGAGATTTGTGGAAAAAAGTTATTTATTGATGCGTCAATACCAGTGAATTCTTTTATGCTCATGGTCAAGGACTTCCAGGTGTCCTAGCAAAAATAAAATCACGATCATGAACACAGCAAGGCAAATATCCCTCCAGCTGAGAAGCAAATGCAGAATGAAAAACAAAAGAGGAGGAACTTGGTAACCCCTGTACTCTCCCAGCATCCCCCAGGAAGCATGAACCTGTTGAGAAGTAAAACTACATACGAGTAAGAGAGACTCTCCTCTTTAGTTGCAGCTGGGCAGAAGCCTGTGGTGTGTGCTGCAGGATGTAATGTGTAGGTAGGACGTGCCAACGGCCCTGCCTCTTGCCTGGGATTACATTTATTATTACAAAAGTCTTCCCAGCTCATTGCTTTTGAGTACAATCTCTCATTAAAGTCATGCTGCTATTCCTTTTGTTAGAACTAATTGTAGTGCCTGCCTTCAAGGAGAGCTGCTTTAAAGCAAAATAACGTGAGTTATTTGAGCATAAAAATAACATCTTAAACTCAATGTTCCAAGGCCTTTTCCATGCATCCTTGTATTTTTGAAGATTCAGGGCTGTAAATGTCCACTGAGCTTCTACCACCCCCTGCACCCATCCTCTTGCCCTCTGGGGTCAGAGAATCTAAGGTTTGGTCCACAAGCAGCTACAGGCGTGAGACGGATCATGGATAACATTGCCTGAGCTGCTCAGGGTCTTAAGGGCAAGTCTCTTGAGAGAAATGTGCTGTTCCCATTGAGATGGCTTGTCTCTCTTCAGCTGGTGTCATTCAGTAGGATTAAGCATATTAATCACCACTGTGCATGCAGGACTGAGGGTGCTCCAGTAGAGAGGTACCCAGTTAAAATAATGGCGGATTCTTTTACTCAGAGTCTGCTTTTTTATGTTGGGTGCTTGCTGAAACCATTTGTGTGTTTTGTGTGCAGATACTCCTTCGCATGTTGGGCATGCCCTCTTCCCATCAGCCTCTGTTTGGCCCAACAGTGAGGGCACATATCTGACAGGGCTCTAAAAGTTAAACGGGGGGAGAATTGGCTACAAAGCAGGGAAGGCATTTTCAGTGCTGATGATTTGGAGAGTGACTGGCTTCACTGGTCGGGAAGGGAGTGTCGTTTTTCCCCTCTAAGTCAGCCCAGTCATGTAGTGACACAAACTGACATAATCTACTGTTAATGGCCATACTGTGGTCAATATGTCATCTCAGCTGACAGGGTGCCCACATGGCAAAAACCATTCTCACATCTGGAAATAAACAGCGTCTTTGTTGGCAATCTCTGTAGTGGCCATGGATGCCCCATCCTTTGCCCTGCCTAGCCAGGGCCCTGGGAGGCTGAGGCACATTGGTGAGGCAGTGTGCGCCGTTCCTTTGTTAGAAATTTTTGTGAATGCATGTGTTTGATTAATTCTAGGAGAAGCTTCCAGACATGAGTTTCAGGCAGAGACAAAGAAGCTGTTGGACATTGTTGCATGTTCCTTGTACTCGGAGAAGGAGGTAGGTCACCCATTAATTATTCCGATGCTTCTGAAGTTTCTTTTGGCAAAGCCATGTTTATATAGCTCTGTGGCAGGGCCAATGCCTGCTCGACTTCCCAACAGTCCCCGGGCTGGTCACGCTCCAAGCTTCCATTGAAACCTTCAGAGTATGGTTTTAATTTTGTGTGTAACTACATCCAGATGACTCAGTGGGCCTGTTCTGGCTCTGGCAGTAGGCTGTGTTGTAGCACCACACTTAAACAAGCAGCCCCCGCACCGCTAAATGGAGAAATATAGTTGGCTCTGTACTGCAGCGCATGTGGCGTGGAGCTAACGGAGCCAAGACAGTGCTGTGGTACCATGCTGCCTCCCTGGAACTATTTCCTTCCTTTCACGAGTCATTTTTCTCCCTTAGCTTTTTAGCGCAGTGTTTTGAATGCAGGGATAGATGGAAGGCCGCTTTGTCCCCCCAGGAGAGGTATGTTGGTGTGCTCCCGATTGTTGACTAAGGCCTTGCCTATCACACCATCTAACTATGTTTAGGGAAGGAATCTTCACTTGGGGTCTTCTGGCTCCATTGGAAAGGATGCACTCTGGGGTTCTGGCATCAAGATCATCCGTCTCCTTTCTATCGGAGACAGCAATTCCAGTGTAAAGAATCCTGTCCTCTAACCCTTCCTCTCCTGGTACCCCTATTAGGGGCTGTGACATGGTCACATCTAGAGAACTGCAGTCTGTCTGTCTCTCCTGACAAGTCCATCTGCTGGGTAAGAACTTGTGTGCTGCCAGTAGGGCATCCTGTTCGCTGTAGGTATGTCCTGCAGCTGGCTGGGAGCAGTGCTGGCTAGACGGAGCCTGCAGTATATAATGTTGTTCCTTCCCCAGGTGTTTATCCGGGAGCTGATCTCCAATGGCAGCGATGCGCTGGAAAAACTGCGTCATAAGCTGATGTCCGAAGGGAAGGAATTACCAGAGATGGAGATTCACCTGCAGACAGACAGTGAGAAGGGAACCATCACCATCCAGGTATCTTCCTTTGCTGGTACATGGAACAGGAAGTCACCTCTCCTCCTTCCACTTGCACCACAGCTTGCCCTAGCTGAAGCCCAATAGAAATGGAGCTGGAGTGCAACTCCACAGCCTCCCTGTGCCCCTGGCTGTCAGCAAGGATGGTCATTGCTTGGCAATGATACTAGGTTATGAATCTGTAACTCTAGGCTTTGAAGACAGGCCACCAAGTCTCTGCTCCCTACTCATCTCCTGCTCCAACCTTCTCCTGGAAACAACTTGTGGCCTTTCTCAGAATGCTTGCGGGAACCAAAGCGCACTCCATGTTCTGTGCATGGATCCCCAGTAAAATGCAGCCGCCCATGTAAGAGGATGGCAGTCCTGTGCACAGCGTGCTGCCCCTACCGTGTGTGCATGCAGGGAGCTTTCTTCACTGAGAGCCTGCCCTTCTCTAGGCCTGAGACCTCATGTGGTGATAGCAGGCAGAGCTTCCCTCCTGACTAGCTCTGCAGGAGAGGCTGGTGCTCTGAAGGGAACCCTCCCCATGTTTGTTGTGTCCCTTTTTCAGTCACTCCCACTTTGTCAGGACAGGTGAGTCCCTAACTCTCATCGCTTAGTATTTCTGCATCACAATATGAGGTAACATGTTCCTAGTCGACATGGGGATAGTTGAAATCCCCCATTATTTTGGGGTTTTCTGTTTTTGTAGCCTATCTAATCAACCTGAGTGTTTCATAATCACAGTGAGTATCCTGGTCAAGTTGTCAGTAGTATATTCCCACTGCTATACTTGTATTGAGCATGGAATTTCTTTCCACCGAGATTCTGTGGTACCGTTCAATTCTTTTTTAAGATTTTTACTATATTGGACTGTAGGCCTTCTTTTATATACAGTGCAAGTCTCCTACCTTCATGACTTACTCTACCATTCTTGTATATTTTGTACAAGCTTTTACCATGTCCCATTGAATATCATTGTTCCACCAAGCTTCTGTGATGTCTGTTATATCAATATATTAATTTAATACCAGGCATTCAAGTTCACTCATCTTAGAATTTACACTTCTTCCATTTTTATACAAGCGCTTAAAAATTTGGTCAATATTTTGTGCCTTCATGTGATGTAATTAAATAGGACTTTTATTCATTTGACTGTTTCTCTTCAGCGGCTACCTGCACTTTATCAATTTTTATCCTTTCCTCTTTAATAGGATATAAAGAATCCCTGTCAATAGAGCCTCCCTTAAGGGATTTGTCTTTCCAAGCTATGTGTTCTTCAGCACATGGTTTGCTTTCCCCCAGCCTTTAGTTTAAAAACTCCTCTAGGACCTTTTAAATTTTACATGCTAATCTGGCTCTGTTTTGGTTTAGGTGGACCCCATCCTTCCTGTATAGGCTCCTCCTTTACCAAAAGATTTCCCAGTTCCTAATAAACCTAAATCCCTCCTCAGAACACCATCATCTCGTCCATGTGTTGAGACCCTGCAGTTTTGTCTAACTGTCCCTGCATGTGGAACTGGAAGCATTTCAGAAGAATGCTACTGTGGGTTTCCTGGACTTTAATCTCTCACCTAGCGGCTGAAATCTGGCATCCAGGGTTGTCTCCTATTCTTCCCTATGTCATTGGTATCTACATGTTCCATGACTCACTCCTGTCCAGCAGTGCACTTTAGTCTATCTCAACATGTCCATAACCTTTGCACCTGGCAGGAAATTCACTATGTGGTTCCCCCAGTCATTATAAACTCAACTAACCATGTTTCTAATATCAAATCCCCCATTATTATATACCTGTCTCCCCTGGAGAGGTATCCTCAGTGTGAAAGGGTACCATGCCATCATCTGGAAGAGAGGGTCCCAACTAGGGGGTCATTTCATAGAATCATAGGAACTGGAAGGAACCGTGAGAGGTCATCGAGTCCAGTCCTCGGGACTCATGGCAGGACCAAGTACCCTCTTAAACCACCCCTGACGAGTCTAACCTGCTCTTAAAAACTTCAACGATGGAGATTCCACGACCTGCCGAGGCAACTTATTCTAGTGGTTAATCACCCTGACACTTAGGAATTTTTTTCTAATGTCCAACCTGAACCTCCCGTGCCATAATTTAAGCCCGTTGCTTCTTGTCCTATCATCAGCGGTTAAGGAGAACAATTTTTCTCCCTCCTCCTCGTGAGAACCTTTTAGGTACTTGAAAACCGTTATCATGTTTCCTCTTTTCCAGACTAAACAAACCCAGTTCTTTCAATCTTTCCTCATAAGTCAAGTGTTTCAGACCTTTAATCATTCTTGTTGCTCTTCTCTGGACTTTCTCCAATTTGTCCACATCTTTCCTGAAATGAGGTGCCCAGAACTGGACACAATACTCTAGTTGAGGGCTAATCAGAGCAGAGTAGTGTGGAAGTCTTACTTACAATGCTCCTGTTAACACATTCCAGAATGGTGTTTGCTTTTTTTGCAACAGTGTTGCACTGTTGACTCATATTTAGCTTGTGGTTCACTATGACACCCAGATCACTTTCCGCAGTACTCCTTCCTAGGCAGTCGTATGTGTGCAATGGATTGTTCTTTCCTAAGTGGAGTACTTTGCACTTGTCTCTGCTCCAGCTTAATGTTCTCTTTCCCCTGGACTTTCACCCTCCTCAGCAGCACAGAGGTGATCAGAGTGGGTATGGGGTTGCTCTGCTGTGTCCCACAAAATCTTCATTCAGGTCAGCCATTCTGATTGTAAGAGCCTGTGCTCAGTCCTGAAGATCATGAGCTGTGTTCACCAAATTTACACAATCGTACATGTTGCATTCAGAGCGATACATTGATAGCCTCCACTCTGCTGCTGGCTTCTGCCTGCATTATTTTTGCTCTTGCAGGATTTTCTGTTTTTAATTCTTTGTGTCTGTTTGTGTGGTGCGTGTGTGCGTTTTTTGGGTTTTTTTGAAGGGATGGGTCATTGGCCTAAGTTAGGCAGAACTGTTCTGCTTGCTGTCACTAGCTCTTGTCGTCACTTGTGAGCTGGCTTTTTAAACCCCTCTTCTCTCTGAGTTGACCCCTCTCTTGTCAAGGGATTTAGGGATCTAACGAGGGCGAGGTAGAGCCTTGTTGGGAAGCTCTGTCTTGCCTAGCAGGCCAGTAGGCTTAATAGAAAGCCTCCCTCAAACAAATTACACTATATGGTGCAGTCAGGCAAGCATAGCACACAGCAAAGAGACCCCAAAGGGCACGTAGTCACCTGAAGAGCTCCTGGTTCCCTCTTTGCTGCTCCTGTTCTCTAGCCATCCATTAGGACTGCTCTGTG
>ML685907.1:1702728-1742665 GCA_007922175.1 Pelusios castaneus
CTCTTTGCTGCTCCTGTTCTCTAGCCATCCATTAGGACTGCTCTGTGAAGGCAGAACCCACAGATGGCGAGAGGCTGAAGAGCAAGGGTGACGGAGTTGCGGGTGCAGGTTATGTTTGTGTGAATCTTCCTAGTTGAGGGTGAGAGGCCAGGCAGGCAGATGGATGTGTGGCTGTGTAGGTGGTGTCAACAACTGGGCTTCAGATTCCTCGGCCAGGAAGAAATCTGCCAGGAATTGATGGTCTCCACCTCACCAAGAAGGGAGCAGCAATTTCTCACACATCTTGCTAACCTAGTGAGGCAGGCTTTCAACTAGTTTCAAAGGGGACAGGTGATAAAAGTGTACAGGGAAGCATTAAAAAAAGGTGGTGATAACAGCAGGGTAGAAGTTTGGGGAGAGAGAGACATGGAAAATTACAATAGGTCATAGGAGCAACAAAAGGGAAATCAGTGGGGGAGTCTGCTCAACAACTTACATGTTTGTATACGAAGGCGAGGAGCGTGGGGAATAAGAAGCGGACGTTATGGTACGTAAGAGAGTCGGTGGGATGAGGCCTTGTACAATTGCGCAGTAAGGAGCCCTCTTGCCACGCAACAGGTAAACCACCTAAACGAACGTGGTAATGCTTACCATGGATCGTCTGTCCTGCATTGCGGGTGAGACAGCCTCCGGAAATGTCCCAGAGTCCCAATAGAGGCCACTCTGGGACACTGGAGCAGTCATACTTGTCAAATTGACAAGCTGCAGGGTTCCAGGAGCTCTGCTCTGGCTGGGGCTCCATCGCTGCTGCTGGCCAGGACCAGGGCTCAACCCGCCAGCGGCTGATCCTGGCTTCCCATCTCCCAGAGGGAACATCCCTCCCCAGCTGCCAGGGCAGTAGGGCTTTAGCCCCCGGGACAGCGGGCTCCAGCCCTGTGGGGGAACCCCCAGGGCAGCCAGCCGGGTGGAACAGCCTCGCTGCCAACCCAAAGGTTGGCTGCGGCAGTACATGGTGGGATAGGTGCCCACTGTGCACTGCTCCTTATGGCGAAAATTCAATTTACGCGACAAGGAGTGCTGTGTGGGCGGGGTAAAGTGTTATAACACTTGCTTGTCACACAGCAACTTTATTGTTTATTGTGGGACAAGTCTGTAGTGTGTAGATAGCCTAAGTCTCAGGGCTGGAATATTGGTATGGAGGGGTGTGGCTTCTTCAGGAAGGATAAAAAGGGAGGGGGCCTGCATAGTGTGTCCAGAATACGTACGCTTGTTCTGAGGTCCCAAGGAGGTGAGAGGTGGACCGGTTAAAAGTTTTTGAGTAAAGATAAAAGATTAAAAAAAAAAAAAAGTATGATTATCATGGTAGGGATCTACTGTTGACCACCAAATCAGGAAGAGGAGGTGGATGAGGCAGTTCTGGAACAAATAGCAGAAATATCCAAATCACAAATCCTGGTAGTAATGGGGGACTTTAGATAGCCAGCCATTTTCTGGAAAAGTTAAATGGCAAGACACAAATCTCCAGTAAGTTCTTGGAATGTATTGGGGACAATTTTTTGTTTCAGAAAATGAAGGAAGTAACCAGGTGAACAGCCATTTTAGACTTCTTTCTGATCAACAGGGAGAAATTGGTAGTGAATCTGAAGGTGGAAGGCAGGTTTGGTGACAGTTATCATGAAGTGATAGACTTTGATCCTAAGGAAAGGAAGGAGTGAGAGCAGCAGAGTAAGGAAAGTGAATTTCAAAAAAGCTGTCTTCAACAAAGACACAGAACTGGTAGGTAAGGTTCCATGGGAAGAAAATGTGATGTGGAGGAAATAGAGGAAGAGTAGTAGGAATAGTGAGCTAGGCTCTCTCCCTCTTCTCAGTTATTTCCATCCCAAAGGCCCCCATCTGTGAAGCCTCCAAATGGAAAAATTGGGTAGAGGGGGAATAAAAACAGTTAATCGAAGCAGTTCCTTCGCTTGGGTCTCTTCATGCATCCTGCCTGTCCTGTAGATTGTGAGCTCTTTGTTGCAGGGTCCAGAGGCTGGAATCTTGTACGGGAGTGAACCTCATTAGCACTTAACAGTTAATAAACATCTGCAGAAATCTTCCAGAATAAGTCCAGGTTGTAGGCATTCAGCTGTTGTTTGAGGGTGTGTTCCTTTCAAAAGCATTACAGGGTCTCACAAACAAGTTAGAGACCCAAGGAGTATGAAAATACATATAATAATTCATGGTATGCAGACCTTCCTGGGCTCTGCCTCATAACGCAAGAACAAGGGGACAGTCAATGAAATTTAAAAGGTGGGGGATTCCGGGGTGATAAAAAGAAATACTTTTCCGCACAACACGTAGACAGATTGTAGAAATACTTTTCCGCACAACACGTAGACAGATTGTAGAACTTTCTGGCACAGGAAGCTGTGCTTAGAACTTAGCCAGAGTCAGAGGAGTTCTAGTTAATGCTACCAAAAAGAGTATAGGGAAAGAGAGAAAACATCAGGCTACAGGGCATACGTCAATCTCTAAATATTAGGGTGAGACTTTCCTGGGAGCAGAACACCTTACATCTTCCCACTGCAGCAATTCATGCACCTCCTGCTGAAACATCAGCTGCGAATCACTGCCAGAGACAGGACACTGGACAAAAGGGACCACTGCCCTAAGCTAATGTGGTAATGCTTGCATTCCTGTTATTGTCCTTAAGCAACAACCTAAAATCTGACCCCACTGAGAGAACCGAGAAAGTGAGCCTTCCTGTGTCTGTGCCTCATTGAGCCGTAACAAATAGCTTCATTTTTGTCAGCGGTGACAAAAACTAGATTGTTGGTAGCCTGGAGTGGTTGGGTTGCTTTCCAGTCAAGCACAGTACACATACAAGAGTTTTACAAAGTTCTGTTTGGCAAGCTATTCGCAAAGGAGCTATTGGTCAGAGAGAGAGTGCAGGGTCCTCAGTCATGGAGAAGATACCTAGTACCCAAGATTCCACATACCAGCCAGGTAGCCAAGTGTTACGAGACACCACTCAGGCCAACTTTCTATGAAATGAATGTCATGAAATTAAGGCTTGCCAATGAGGTGGGGCGACGTGCTCTGTGGAAGTGGTTTCTAAAGTGTGCTAATGTGTTGTGCATTAGAGTACCACTAGTGCGGACCAGTTAACGTCCAGTGAGTTAGCACACTTTAGAAATCATCTCCGCCCTCCATTATACCCCATGTGAAGAAAAGCCCGTAGAGCGAAGGTTAGTGTGAGGAAAAATAAGCTCGCTTTAAATTAGAGGCATCTCTGCATGAAAAAGGGGTATAAAACTTCATGTAATACGTTTTCAGTGCTCTTCACAGAGGAAGGTGGCAGACCGGCATCTTTTCAGGAGAAGAGTTCCTGCATTGTGGTTTATCCCCTTTGTTACAAAATTGCAGAAAAGCATTAGATCTCTTGAACTCTAGTTAGAAACCCTGCATCCAACTCACTTCAGGTTCTCCGGAAACATTTTGCCTTTGCACCCACGGATCATTTTTTCTTGTGAACTGAAATTTTTTCAGTGGGAACTGAAACTGCAGCTAAATTTCCCTAATAAACCCAATTTGAACTGCGAAGTGACCACTGTCTCTAATAATGTTGGTGCAACAGGATTAGAAAATGGGTTTTAGATGTTCATAGCTCTGTGATCATACAGTCCCTTCTGGCTAATAAATGCACAGTGCTGATGGGCTGTAGAATGCAGACTTCACTGTGTCCCTGGTACGCTGCTGGGTGATGAAAATAGAAACTCGGGCAGTTCCTGCCTTTGGTTTTTGTGGCTCCTGCGTTCTTGGCTCTTTTCCCTTTCCTGGCCCCCACGTCTGCTCATTCCTTCCGAACCTGTAGAGGGCATGCTTTGCTTAAGTCTGACTGTGGTTTCTCCTGCAGTACATCATTCCCTAGATTCTCCTTATTGATTCAAGAGCTGGCTGGGAGCAGCGCTGGCTGGTTACAAAAGGAGAGAGAGAGCTGCAGCTGTCTGACAGCCTATGAACTGAAAGAGGGAAGTTTGTAATTTGATTACATTGTCGTCTTGGCCAGCCCAAGTATTTTCCTGCAGCATGCAGCATCGTTTTGCTGGGATTCTTGGCCAGCCACATACAAGTACCTTTTACCCAATAGCAGCTTGGTCCCGGGCTGTTTTGGGAGCAGTCAGTTTGAACCGTAAACTGCCTTTGCTGCCGTTGTGATTCATTCCATTCAAACCGGGAATTTTTCTTAAGCATTTTGCAGTTTGGCAGAGGTTCAATAATGGCCAGTTACATTCCAAGAGCAGGGATTTTTTTAAGGTATTGGAATTTGGGAATGATGTGCTATGCTATAAATAGAAGTGGATCAGAGATGTTCAGGAGTCTGGAATGAGTAAAACCTGAACCAGATGCTGAAAACTTTTCTTCCTGGCCTGGAGCCAGGGACCTTCCTGTCAGATTCCTGATCTTTTGCCATCCACTGTTTGTTTTTTCTGGCTTGCAAGACCTGCCAGTGAGACCTTAGCTGGCATCCAGGTCACTTCACACCCCTGAGGTGATTGACTGCGCCTCCCATCCTTGATCAGAGGAAAGGTGTCACTTTTCCTGCGTCTCGAGGAAGAGCTATGCAGACACAGAGGAAGCACCTCACCAAACCAAGACTTGAGCCAATATTTCACACGCACTTGAAGATGTTTTGATCATCCATTGGAAATAAACACTGACCTAAAAGAAAAATAAAATGGTGCATTGTCGGCATTAATTATGGCATTTTGTTTTGCCAGTTAATAAGAAACCTGCATGGTGAGTTAGTAGCTGGCTGGGGTGGTAAGGAGCAGACATCAGTGGGGCTGGATTTCAATGTCATCCCTGCTCACGCTGTTCAGTTCCACTCAGATTCATTCTGCTGACATTTGGGTGCCTGTACCCTGACTCTGGACCAGACCTGTTCACAGCGTGTGAAATCAGCCTCCATTTTCCTTCTGGTTTTGCAAGATGTCGTGATTTGTGCTTAGTGATGGTAAATGACTCACCCCTCCCGTGGATGAGATCCTCATTTTATGGTGGCACTAAATCTGGTTGCAGTTCACTTGCCGTGGTCCATAACGAGAGTGACTTGGAGACGTCGCTGAGTGACTTCATTTGCTCATTGCTGCTAATGTGCACAGATACCCTGTCTGCGAGATGAGTGCTCACACGCACAGCCATGCCCAGTTCTCTAGCCTGGGTGCCAGTGTGCTGCCAGCATACTTGGCAGTGGAGTTTTGCAGAGGGTAGCATTGGGCTAGTGAAGGGGCAAAGAGGATAAAGAAGAGTTGATTTCCTTGCAGCCCCCAAGGAGGACGGGTGGTCTTGTGGTCAGGACACTAACCTGGCTGAAGCTTGGGAGATCTGGTTTCCATATTTTGCTGTGCCACCACCTCCCTGGGGGACCTTGGGCTGGTCATTTACTCTGTCTGGTTCTCAGATCCCTGCCTGTACAAATGGAATAAAGCTCCTTTCTCCCACACTTGGTCTGTCTGATCTCTTTAGGGACATGGACTTTTCTTCACTAAACGTCTGTACAGCGCCGGGCATAGTGGAGCCCTCTTGGTTGGGGGCTGTGGGCACTGCTGGCATATCACAGTATTCTGTTGTGGAGCGTATAGACATCAGTTTGTCTCTCGGTGCATTCTGCTAATGTTTGTTTGTAGCCATTGGGCAATTGTTTCTGCACCTTAGAACTGTGCAGTCCCCTGCGTCCGTTCCCTGGCCCAGGGAAGTGTAACAATCCATTGTGGGGGGGAAAATACACTTTGTTAGCTGATAATAGTGGAAACTGAGCTTGGGAATTTACTGGGAGGGTCTGTGTCCTGTCTGCTGTAGAAATGCACAGGCCCTGGTACATCAGGTTCAGTTGTTGTATTTCCTGCAGGATACTGGCATTGGGATGACCCAAGAGGAACTTGTGTCTAATCTTGGCACCATCGCCAGGTCTGGTTCAAAGGTGAGAGCGACGCCTTCTTTGTGTTGGGTCCTCGTGGCCATTTTCATTCCCTGGAGACTCCCCCAGCCTGTGTCTCCTGATGCCCCAGCTCCTTCGTTCTCATTCCCAATCCATGATGTGTGCCAGGACAGCACCAGAGAACTATTTCCCTCTCGTTGGGATGAGAGCCCCATTGGCCAGGACAAGAGCCTGTATTCAGTAGATATAGGCTCTTTATAGAGTCGTGCCCCTTTGTAAAGCCAATCTCCTTTCCCCCAAGCACTGTTCTCCAGACCCCCCTGCTCTCTACCTTCACGTTCTCTAAATGCCAATGGGGACACGAGTGGCAACAGTTACTGGCGGGGCAGGGTTGGACACAGCTGTCTGCTGGTGGATATGTCTGCCTGCTTTTTCCATCTCAGAGATCCCCGTTCATTGCCTGCAGTTGAACAATCAGACCCTGTTCTTTTCCCTCTCCCACCAGGTGCAGCAGGCGTTGCCATAGGCAGTGTTCCAAAGCAGCGGTCCCCGCTCCTCCCTTACTGTAGGAGCTGGGGCTTCTTCCACTTGTGCTGTCCTCAAGAGGATGCGCTCAATCCCCCAGGAAGCTGATTGCTCCATAGCAGTTGAAGGGGAGGGTGCTCTTGGAGAGGAATGCTCCGGGGTGCCAGGCTATCACTAGCAAGCAGAGCATCCGGCTGAATCAGTGGCATGTGCAGAGTAGCTGTGGTGGGTTTGGGAGGAGATTGCAGCTTCCCACCAGTAGCCGAGGAGCAGTGGACCTGCAGTCCAGTAAACTTGCTGCTCTTTGTCCCTGCAGGCATTTCTGGATGCGCTGCAGAGCCAGGTGGAGGCCAGTAGTAAGATCATCGGCCAGTTTGGAGTGGGATTCTACTCTGCCTTCATGGTGGCTGATAAGGTGGAGGTGTACTCGCAATCTGCAGAGTCTGGGAGCCTGGGCTACCACTGGGCGTCAGATGGGTAAGACTTTGAAACTGGAACTGGAGGCCAGTGAATTTGAGAGAGTGAGCAAGCCATGCGATGTTGTAGCTCCACCTGGGTGGGGATCGGATGCTGTGCAGGGAGGAGCGAGGGGAGGGTCTTTCGCAGCTGGACACCTTGGTTAAAATCCTGCCTAGGTTACAAGTGAAGGTTTTCATTACAAAGCAACCACCCCCTGTGACTCAGCAGCCTGGCTATGCTGGGCCAGAGCTTGGGACAGCCGCGGCTGCTACAAGACAAGAGAACTGTGCACTGGGAGAGCTGTATGGCGCCTTCTCTCACTGTGCCTCGCTGTCATAGGCTTGTTAAACACGAAAAACCACACGGGAATTCAGTCCTGCTAAGTGTGCCGATCGACAGCCCTGGAGATTGACTGTACTCTGCATTTGGAGTTGGCATGGCATGGGAAGCGCAAGTTTCCCCTTCTCCACCCCAGCAATGGGCCTAAATCCTGCCTTGGAGGGACACTGCAGGGGTGAGACGGAGATCCAGTCTCCCTGGGCAGCAAGGGGGGCTGTTATACTAGGGGTTATAACATGGGCATACCCTCCTGTGAGCTGAACATCTCTGTAGGTTGCCCACTCATTTCATACAGGCCGTAGAATGAGTCAGGGCAGATCTGGGCCCGAGAAAAGCTCCACATCCCATTAAAAGCCTGTGGGAAGAAAGAATTTACCGAGTTATAAGTGGCAGAAAACTGTTTTATAATTGAAACTTTGGCTCCTGTTGTGTCCCAGATAATAATCGGCTTTATTGTGCTAAATGCCGTAGTCGTCCTGTTTGTAGCGTGTTAGGATCACTGGAGGATCCACTGCCATTTCTGCGCCTTTCACAAAGTGTGTTTCCCACCCTCGGTGCAGCTCCCTGGCGCATTTGATCCTCAGATGGAGCAGTCGCTCTGAACTAGACAGACTAGAGATGGCCATTGGTGGCAAGGGGACCCTGTAGCTGAGTGCACATGCCTTTCCCCATAGCCTTTCACTGCAGCTGAGTGCATTAGTTCTCAGCCTTTCAAGACGAGGAGACTGATTTGTCTGTGGACCCCAAGTTTCCCCCAGTGGACCTGACTGACGCTGCTTGTTTACACAAGTGTCACAGCGTGCTGTCACTGACAATTGCTGATTTTTCTCATTTTGTCCGCATGCAATTTTAATGGGAACTGACTTCGCTGGTGCTTTTTATATAGCCTGTTGTACAACTAGCACCCCTGGAAGGTCTCTGCGTATTCCCAGGGGTACGCATTCTCCTGATTGAGAACTGTTGGTCTAATGCAGCAGTTCTCAACCACTGTGTCGGGACACATTACTGTGTCATCACAGAGAGGGAAGTGTGTCGCGGAGAGCCAGGGAGATGGCTGGATTCGGCCTGGAGGCGGTGGCTCCTGTAGGGTCATGATATCCCATCAAGTGTGTTGGGACCTGCAAAAGGTTGAGAACCACTGGTCTAGTGGAAATAATGATAGACTGGGACCAACAGCAAGCCACACAGGCTGCTTCTCAGGAGCCAGAGGGCTACTAGTGTCTGTATAAAATGTAGAAATTTCAATTGCTTTCCTGGGGTTTAGCCTAGAAAATTGCACTTCCCAGTGTGCAATGCTGGTATCAGTAGAGCCTGGTGGTATTGTGAAGTGTTGTCTGCTAGGGCCTGTGGTCTGTGCAAGCTGCACCATCATCTTACATATATTTCACACTTTGCCTTTGGCCGCTCCCATTATAGAGGAATCATTTCAGGGTAGATCCAGGAGGGTTGATTTTTCAAAGGTGCCGCAAGTAGGTAGTGCCCAGCTTTCACTGACTTCAGTGTGAGCTGGGTGCTGAAGTGTCATTTGTGCTTTGAAAATCTTCCTTGTGGTTGATAAAATGATCTCTTTTCATTCTCCCTTGGTTAATGAACACCCCCATAAAAGAGGTTTTTATGCAATGCTGTTTCTAATCCTAGCTCAGGAACGTTTGAGATCGCCGAAGCCTCTGGAGTCAGAACTGGGACGAAAATAATTATTCATCTCAAAGAGGAGTGCAAAGAGTTTGTGCAGGAGGACCGAGTCAAAGGTGAGCAGGGTGGGGAATGGTGCCCTTGGTATACCAGTCACCTTCAGCAGGGGGAAAGGAAATTGGATTCTTGGACTCCTGTAGCTCCTTCCCTCTGAGGTTTGCTGTCCCCATCCCCTAGAGGCCTGGAGAGCTGGTGAGTGGGTGGCAGAGCTTAGAGATACCCTCTCTCTTGATCTCCTGCACTGACTAGACAGCCAGCCTCTGACGCCTAAACACTTGATGCTGTTTTTCCCCAAGAGGGTCGACATTTCGTTGCCAGAGCCCAGCGGTCTCCCCACGTTACTGCTGGGCTCTGTCGATGCTGCTGCTCTTGTGGAAGACTGACAGGGTTTCTGGAGTCCCGTGAATAGTTGTAAGGGTTGCAGCAAGGGGGTGAGTGCTTTCGGCTTGTTTCTCTGCTGTGCCATACGAAAGTTACAACTGTAGCATTGAGAGAGAGAAAAGTCCTTTCACGTCACCCACTCTGCTCCCTGGGGCCTGGCCAGGATTGATTATGTGCTGGTGTCTTTTTTTCTGGCATTTTGCTGTGTCTAGTTTTATATGTCCCAAGCAATCTGCCTCTTCCTCATAAGAGGTTTTACAGCTTAATTGCTCTCACTGATACGCAGCCAAAACATTCCCTTCCTTCCATCCTGTTACTCCTGCTTGTACCTCAGTGTGCTACTTTAAATACTCCTCTCCCACTGTTGTGTTCATCCTGTTCAGATGTTTGTAGTCTCTTCTCACTGCCACTGTCTCCCTGTGCTAAGCTAAACATTCGTCTCTACAGACCTCTAACATTCTTTGTTGCTCTGTTCTGAGCTCCTCCGATCCATCTATTTTTTTTTTTGCCCCTGTGGTCTTTTGTAAAACGCAGGGTGGGAAGGGAGCAGGCTGTAATGAAGAGGAGGAATGCTTCAAAGAGACTGATCTGTGCAAATACATGTTCCCATAACCCCTCTCGATCACCACAATACGGGGGCTGCAATGGATGAGATCCGTGGTTGGTTGGTTGGTTTTTTTGAAATGCAACCCTGTATGTTTCTCTCTGTTCCAGAGGTGGTGACAAAATACAGCAACTTCATCAGCTTTCCCCTCTTCCTCAACGGCAAACGCATCAACACATTACAGGTAAAACCGAAAGTCTGGGCAAAGCTGTGATTGGGAGGGAAATTTGTAACCCTGCTATGGGTTCAGGAGATGAGTGAATGGGTCTAAGATCTGCCAGTGGGTGAGATGGTGGCGGTTGTCCTAGGGATCACAGAGCCGTTCAGAGATGAGAAGTTATTCAAGATGAACGTTCTTTCCGAAAGCTTTGTCCTAATGCGTTGAAATGTCTGGTTGTGGTGAAGCAGGCTGGATGCCTCTAGCAGCAGTCTCTTTTGTTCAGTGGGGTCATAGGCTGATGGCAACTCGAGAAAAGCTGGCACTGTTTTAAACATCTGCTGGAAGTTGGCCTCCCTCTGTGTAGACAGTGCAAGCATTTGGTCCCAGCAGCTTTTCCCTGCCCTGCAAAATGCTGTTCCATGGGAGTCTGGTCTCCAGGATGTGGGTCAGCCTCGCCAGGGTCGCCCACTGCAGTAATTTGTGCCTTATCCAAAGGAGAGAAAGAGGTTTTAAAATGGCAATGACCTTTGATTGTCTCCAAGCTCTTGGGAGTGTGGTGGTGTCTGTGACTAGAGCAACCGTCCGCTCCTGTCCTCTCGGCCTGAGCTGTTCAGGGAAATCTGGAAGGGTGTCACCAGTGCCAACTGCTTGAGAAAGACTTTATTCGAAAGGAGATAAATCAGGGGTGGTTTTACTAATGTCAAATTTGCCTTCTCTTCTGACGCTGCTTGTTTGCATCCACTGTCCTCTTTTATTCAAGGTTTTGTTGACATGCTCAAATAATTTTTGTAGATTAGCAAAACATAATTTTCTTTTACAGAAGTTGTGCCTGTTTTCTCAGACCACACTCTGATTTACCTAGTTGTTTAATTTTTTTTTTTAAATTAGTTATTTAATTATTGTTTCAACCAGAGTATCTGTAACTGGAGAATCACGCTCTTCGATTGCCCGGCTAAACCTGGCACTGTTTATTATGGCACTTGCTTGTCCTCTTGTGCAGAAGCTGATTTTAATGAGATATTTTGGTTACCTGCTTAGTCACTTCATTTAAGCTTCTTCAGAACTCTTGGCTGTCTTACAGATTGTCTCCCATGCAATTTATCCGTTATCTAAAGAGAAATTCCGTTTTGACCACAAATTGTTCAGCTGGATGCAGGAGTCTCTGGGTGACATTCTCTGATCTAGCTTATGCAGGAGGCTAGATTCAATTATCATAATGTTGCTTTCTCCCTTTAAAGTAAAGTCCATGTGTGAGGTTTTTATTTCAGTATCTCATCCACTGGTGTCCTGACCTCTGACTGTAAACTCATCTTTATCATCTGATAGGAAGAGCGTGAGGGGATCTCTTCCTAGAATGTGGGTGTAGAAATAAAGGACATTCCAGTTTGTGTAGCTGTTTTAAAATATGACTATTTAGTGGCTAATACCTTGCTCCATTACATATTTAGATTCCTACAATAATAAAAAGAGAGTCTTATCCCAAGACCTCTGCCATAAATTACAAAATCAAGTAAACCATTGCTTAACCGGATAGCCAACAGACCTGAATCATTGGGGAAGTTAGTACTAAGGTGGAGAAAGTGAGAATTTTGATATAGATTTACCGTTGTTAATTTCTCTTTCTCACTAATCAGGAAGTTTGTTCTCTTGAGAGAAATGGCAGTAGCTGTCTTCTTCATAAGCAGGTGTCCTCATCCTATCCTGGGTCCGTATCCTGGATCTTGTTCTTTCATTTCTTCACGTGGCAGGACTGATTCTCTACAAATGGAAACCTGGAGATGGGACCCTTATTGCACAGACTGATTTTCCCCCCTAGGAATTATTGAACATTTGCCATGTAGCCAATGCTATATTGGAGCCTCTTCCCATTTAGCTATGCTGTGCTGTTTGGCCACAAGTGAGTGACCTCCTGGCTTTTTAATGGGCAGTGGTTTGTAAAGTGTCTGAATTTCCCCCATGAATCCCATTTCACTTAGAGTCCTGCAACCCTCCAACACCTTTGCAACTTCTGGTCATATTAAGGAGCTGCCTGGGAATGAGCCTGTTAAGTAAAAGGAGCTTGTCCATCCTGTTGTTGAGCTGCAAGATCAGTGGGCCTATGGGTTTACTGTTAAGATGGGGCATGACTTGGGTGCACCTGCTACTGATCAGTGCTTGCAAATGACACTGGGGGAAACAGACCTGTGTAAGAAAGTAAACCTAGCTCAGCTGCAAACCTCGGACCTCTGCATTGGATCCAGACACACATTGTATGGGCAGGATTCCCCACATCTTACTGATCACTAACATGTTGCTGTGCTAAGACCAAGAATCATGATGTTTGTAAAGCCCCTTCAAGTGGCAAGATATTGTGTCAACACAGTCATTCTCCAGAGAGGGACGTGACGTTGGAGCGTCAGGAGTAAAACCAGCCCAACACACTCTGTCAGGATACTTGCTGGATACGGCTTCCCAGCACAGTCACCGGGGAATCCTTGGGAGGACAGAGGGGAGGCATCTGGCTGCAGAGAGGAGCCAGTCTTTGTGAGGAAAGAGTACCTAGACTTCCCCTGAGCGGTGCAGGATATGGTGAGGTATCGGTTTTGGAAGTCCAGACCAGAATTAGTAATTGGGGTGCCCAGCTTTGGGCCCTGTCCGGACAATAGGACACGCTAGGGAGGGGCAGAATTAAAACAAATGCGCCTTAGTGTGTGTGTGGTTTGGGGGACGTGTGTCAGAGTTATCAGACACATGTCTGCTGTGTCCCTCCTCCCCGACAGGCACTCTGGATGATGGACCCCAAGGAGATTGGTGAATGGCAGCACGAAGAGTTCTACCGCTTCATAGCCCAGGCTTACGACAAGCCCCGCTACACCCTGCACTACAAGACGGACGCCCCACTCAACATCCGCAGCATCTTTTATGTGCCCGAGATGGTGAGAGTCTGGCATTCTCATCCTGGGGGTATGTGGGAGATCCTTGATGAGGGAAAGGAGAAGATGGGCAAGATCATCACAGAAATATAGCTCCTGGGAACGGCGGCAGCCGATAAGCCCTGTAGAATTGCTTGTGGAGTAGCCAAAAGGGAATGCCTGGTGCTCTAAAGAGACAGGAGCATCTCTCCAATCAGGGTGGTGTGCCATAAGATAACTGGGGTGCATTGAATTGTCTGTTTGTCAGGAGCAGACAGAGGTGGGCATGCTGATGAAGAAACCCTCACAGAGCAAGATTCAAACCCTCCTGTAGTTCTGTTCAGATGGGATGGATAAAACTGACCTGTTCTAATCATTTCAGGGCTGTGAAGCTCAGAGCAAACATCAGCAGAGTGTGATACTTTGGTATGAGCCCCACCTGGGACCCCAAGCACTGCGCCCCGAAGTTTTATGGTATAACTTCTCTTTCCCTCTTGCCTCCACAGAAACCGTCCATGTTTGATGTCAGCAGGGAGCTGGGATCCAGTGTTGCCCTCTACAGCCGCAAAATTCTCATCCAAACCAAAGCTGCAGACATCCTGCCAAAATGGCTGCGTTTCCTCAGAGGTAGGCTGGCCAGGAAACAAGCAGGAGAGTGTAAAGGGCTGCAGCAGCACCTTCCTTTAGCGTCCTTTAGCAGCAGAAGCAGATTTCTTTCTGAAGGCAGCCAGAGTTGTGATGGGAGACGCCTGCAGGAGGGAGGAGTTAGCAGTTTTGTACTAGTCTTGAGTCACTCCATTTCATTGTTTGTTCTAGGTGTCGTGGACAGTGAGGACATTCCCCTGAACCTCAGCAGGGAGCTGCTGCAGGAGAGCACCCTCATCAGGTGAGCAGACAGAGGTGCTGGTTCCCAGAGGGTTGTGGTGAGTGCTAACTCATCTCTAGGTGGGTCTTGATAAGCTCCAGGGTGCCAGTTCAGGTCAAGAACTGGCAGGTGAATTAACACGAGTTTCTGTGTATGATCTGATATTGTGGCTTGTAGCTACAAATGCTCTTATCCATGAGGTGTTTCCCAACCAGGTGTGGGAGACAGAGCATGAACTGGCTTTGCACCCACCAGCTTTTTTGAGTGGCGTCCCTGGGAGTGCTCCATTCCCCATGCATCTGCACCTTTGTTCCAAGGTATTTGGTAGCAGTGCGTATTTGGTCCATGTATGTCCCCCACTCACCCCCATGCCCTGCACAGAGGATATATAGGGCAGTGCAGGCAAACCACCCAGTTCCTTGTCTACCAGAAAGTCCTACACAGGAAAATGCTGAGGCAGAGTGGACAGAAGGCAGGTATTGGAGCACCTATAGAGACATACACTGGAATCAGCTTTCTCCCCATCAAGAGATTCTGAACCATCTGATGAATCATTATTCTGTCCTCCAAGACACACCTTCCCGGTCAGAAGACTTGGACAAGATTGGGACCAATCTCCACCTTCTCACCTGTCTTGCAGCCATTGGTATTCCATGGCAATCTCTGCAACCTCCATTCAATCCATACTGGGCCATGGGACCAACACCACCCTGCAGAGTCAGTCCAGTCTGCTAAGGAGCTGGGCCTTCCTTTCTCTGTGAGAGGACAACTGGAGCTGCCCCTGGATCCAACTGGAGGAGTACATGTTGGATCCATTAGTACCAGTGGAACTGATGAGATTGCTGTCTTCATCTCCAGATGAGGCAGTGACTCCAGTGTTTCTGTCCTGTCCCTCCTCCTCCTCCTCCCCCCTCTCCCCCCAGGCCATGACTATAAGGAGTTGCAGGAACTCCTTTGCAGATTTCTCTTGATCTTTAATACAGGTTCCTGGACATCCTTCAGTTCTCCAGCTCCAGTCATGTAGCGCTCCCTGGTTAACACAGCCATACTGGAGCCAGCTAAAGTGGTCGGGAATACCTCGCTACCTGTGCTACTACCCTCAAGAGGGCAGAGAAACGGTACTGAGTTCTAGCCAAATGAGTGACATTTCTTTCATCTTGCTGCTAACTCTTTAGTGGCCCAGACTGCCATGGAGAGATGTAGGCAACAACACCCCAACACACCCAGACTGATAATGAGGACAAACGTCTCAACTTACTGAGAACAGGAAAGTCTCTTCCTTTTCTAGCCTCCAGTTCAGGATATCCAATTACCAAGTACTGAGGGCTAAGTACAACTTCCTGAACTATTAAAATCTGGGAACTTTCCTGAGAAACATCTGCAGCCAAACATACTTTGTTTCTGGGCTCTCAGAGAGGAAGGCAAAATGTGGCTGATGCATCTTCCAGGGCAATTGCCATCTTAGTGCACATGGAGTCATGGCTCCATGCTTCGGGGTTTCCTAGGGAGACCCAGTCCAGAGCAGCATTGAGGGACCTACCCTTCAATGAGACTCGTTTACTTAATCAGAAGGCAGATGAGTTCTTAAATGCTTAAAGGACTTCAGGGCTCCCTCTGCTCCCTGCGAATATATAAACCTGCCCCAAAGAGAAGAGTACACTGGCAATCATAGAAGCCTACACTGATGGCTCAGCAGTTCTTTCGCCAGAGACTGTAAGAGGCAGAGGATTCAAAAGACTCACTTCCCCACACCTTTTGCGGCAGGTTGCTCATCCGAATCCCAGCCTCTTTGGTTAAAAGTTGTTTTTGACAGGAGCTCAAGAGCAGCAGGCCACCAGTTTCAACACCTGAAGTGCAGTAACGATGGACCAATAGGTACTGAATGTCATCCATCCATCCTAGTTAGATGATAGAGTTAGCATCCCTACCCCTCCAAAACCCCCTTCCCTCACCAGAACATTCTCAAATAAGAAGTGGAATATCTCTCACAGTGAGGAGTGATAAAGCAAGCCTCTCTTCAATACCAAGGAAACGATTTTTACTTGACATACTTCCTAGAACCCAAAAAGAAGGGTGTTTGGAGACTCATTCTGAATCTCTGTCATCCCAACTGCTTTATTCCCAAGTTTTGCATGGTCATTTTGGTATCTATAATTCCTTCCCTGGAAAGCCTCCGGGGCTGAGACGCCTCCATCCAAGCCTTCAGTACAGAGAGTTCGCACTCTAACTCAGTGTGTACCAATAAAAGAAACTGGAGTGTTAAAGCAACTTTCAAGAAGCCTCAGTCACTGGAGACCTCAGGCCAGAGAAGGAGTGCTCTTTAGCATCTGAGTTCTTCTTGTACCATGAAGATGTGTAAGGCTGCCTCGAAGAGTGATGTGTCTACAAAGAAGCATTGAGTACTGAAGACCTCCTCTGTTTCTGGGAGTCAGACCCCTGTAAGGAGATCAGTGCTATCTAAATTCTTGGTACATCAATACTTACTTTGTCATGTTAGACTGCTACATCTGAGTCTGTGCCTGGGCATGCTCATCCGTCAGTGCAGGCCAGCCAAGTGTACCTCAGTACTGATACCAATTTCCAATGTTCTTGTGGAAACAGAGGAGTTCAGGTACTCAAGACACCTCTATGTTGCTGATGAACCAAAGTCTCCATAGCTTAATGGTACCACACACCTCCCAGGGCTGTGATCTTGTGTGTCACAGACAACTCATTTTTCATTGAAACCCTCTACTTCTCTGATTTCTGCCATCCATGATGAAAATTATGTGAGCTGCATCCACACAATATATAAACTAGCTGTATGGCCATGAAGATGTCACATGGGCTGCAGGTGTGTGCTGATTGGCCACTGGCAGCCTGCAGGTTGAGAATCGCTGCATTATGCTCTTCACGCTGGTAGATTAGATGCTGCAGTTATCAACACAGTTTGGTCTTTGGTATTGGATGTTGTTCTGATGCACCCCCCTCCTTGTGGGGATGCTGCTCTGGAGTCACCTAAAGGAAGCATCCAAGGGAGCAGTATTCAGAGAAGGATGGGTTACTCACCTGGAGCAGTAACTGGAGTTCTTTGAGATGGGTGTCTCTCTGGACCCTCCTTCCCTTCTACTTTGGAGTTTCCCTTCTGGGACTTTATGAAAAGAGAAGGAACTGTAGGTAGTTTGCCTGCACAGGCCTATATATTCTCAGTGAGTGGTATATGGGTGGACCAACCAGGCACTACTACCCCAGATCAACAATGCAGAGACATATGCACATCTGAAATGGAGCTCCCCCTGGGAAACGGCTCTGAGACCTCCAGTTACTGCACAAGGTGAGTGACCCTCCTTACCTGTAGTGAGTTACATCACTCTAAGCAAGGAAGGGGTGGTAAAGTTTTTGGAGTTGTTCTTATTCAGCAGTCATATTTCATGGTTGCTGAGGCTATCTATGGTCTGTCTCTCACAATCTGCTGTTCTGCATACCTGCTGGGCTCCCTGTTGTGTTCTGTATCACCCATGGTCCAGACTGACTTCCAGCCACATTGGCCGGAAATTGGGGGAATTGATTTAGGATATCTGACTTTCTCAACAAGGCCATTGATTGGAAAGGAGAAATTCTAAAACAGCAAGAAGTCAGCTGCTGAAACATGGAGGCTGGCCCCAGGCTAAAGTAACACTATCTATTGTGCATAAATGCGAGTCTCTGAAATCTGTCCTTCATGGCATTCTTCTCAAGCTAGACAGTGTCCTGGGCTTCTTTTCAGACATGCCGCAACGTTAAGCTGCACACAAAACACCCATACAGATAACCCTTTATCAAAGGTCTGAGCAAATAGATCAGCTTTTACACTATGCCCTGTGGGTCTACAGAGTGACTAAGAATGCCCTTGGATTTGGAATTCGCTCCTCCTTGCAATGTGGCCTGAAAGGAAACAGCTCTGAGTGTTCAGAGAGGGCTCAAAGTGGTTTTTGTATTCCCTTGTCTCTGTTGCCTTTGGTGTTGTAGCTGCATTATGGATTCAATGATTGTTGAAGTGCTTTGAAATTCAGAATAGCTGCTTTCTTACAGAAATCAAAATATCTCTCCTTAATTGAAAGACAACTTCCTTTGTTTTATATGTCTTAATTAGTCAAGAATACCCTCCCCTCAAATGACTCCATTATGGTCGCCTCGTCCCTGCATTTGATTTTGGCATGTGTGGGGTGCACTAAACTCGTTCAATGCAGGCGTGGTGGAGTCTCTTAGGTCAGGAGGAGCCAGGCTCCAGCACTGGGCTTGGAATACAGCCTCACCCCATTTCTAGCACCAAGAGCTGCCCCTGCGTAAGATGAATGGGAGCCAATTTCAGGTTCTGGGTGAGGAAGGGCTATGGGGAGGAAGGCTCTGGCTTGGTATTTCTCCTTTTGTTCTCTCTAAGCCAAATCTTGTGTAGCAAACCTATGACTGAAGCTGTATACAGAGAATGAGGCGTTAACCTAAACCTTTGGATGTCTTGCTCTATTGATAAGTACGTTGGATCTATGTATCAGTTTAAATCTAAACAACTGCTCTGATTTGCTGTTAACAGTCTGGCCTGATCCTATGACTTTTTTTAAAAGTACTTGTTCTTACCTCAGGAAACTCCGGGATGTTTTGCAGAAGAGGCTGATCAAGTTTTTCATTGATCAAAGCAAGAAGGACCCTGAGAAATATTCCAAGTTCTTTGAAGACTATGGGCTGTTCATGAGAGAGGGGATTGTAACCATAGCAGAGCAGGACGTCAAGGTACGTACTATACTAAGTGTCTGGCTGGGGTGAAGGAGCTACCTGGACTTGGGATAAAGTAGTGGTGGTGAAAGGTGATTCTCTTCTGTGGATCCTCTCATTTGCTCATGTGGCCTTTTCTGTCTGGTCCTTTGGAGTTACAGATCCTCTAAATATTCTGACACTGTGGAGGTCAAGGATGGGTGGGGGGCCCCATTCTTCACTTTTGCCCTGGAATCCCTAAGACCGCCCCTGGGAATTTGGCTTCCTTTAGGAGTCTCATAGACTCATAGACTTTAAGGTCAGAAGGGACCAGTACGATCATCTAGTCTGACCTCCTGCAAAATGCAGGCCTCAAGACCTCTCCCACCCACTCCTGCAATAGGCCACCAACCTATGACTGAGTTATTTACCTCCTTAAATCATGATTTAAGGACTTAAGATACAGAGAATTCACCGGTAGGTGAACCATGCCCTGTGCTACAGAGGAAGGCGAAAAACCCCCAGAGCCCAGGCCAATCAGCCCTGGGGGAAAATTCCTTCCCAACCCTGAGTCCTTTTAAGGCAGTGGTCCTCAACCTTTTGCAGGTCGCGACCCCACAGGACACATCAGCCCACCCTCCCACAGGCCAAATCCAGCCATCTCCCCGGCTCTCCATGACACACAGTAATGTGTCCCGACACAGTGGTTGAGAACCGCAGTTTTAAGGCACTTGTTCCTGCAGTAGCTGTTAGAAAGAGGGATGTGAACAACTGCCATTCCCATTCTGTCTCAGACACAGTCCAAACATTATACAGAGTAAACAGGCTCTTCTCCTGGAGCTTGGTTTTATTAATACAAAAATTAACACTCCTACCTCCCTAATTATAGGTCTGTCAGTCTAACATCGCTCCTGGGCAAGATAATGGTGCATCTCATAAGGGACTCAGTTAATCAAGAATTAAAGGAGGGAGATAGAATCAATGCCAATCAACATGGATTTACGGAAAATAGATTGTCAGATTAATTTGATATCTTTTGGTGAGGTTACAGGTTGATGTAATAGGCTTTCTGTGAGGCGATAGAGTTGGTACTGACATTTGATTTAAAAAAACAAACTAAAAAGATGAAAAAATTAATGTGACAGAATTAAAAGCTGGCTGACAGGACTCAAAATGTAGTTAATGGAATCATCATCAGATGAGCCTGTTTCTACCTGGGTGCTACAGAGATTGGTTCTTGGCCCTGTGCTATTTAGCATTTTTACAATAACCTGGAAGGAAACATAAATCATCACAGATAAAGTTTGCAGATGACACAAAAATTGGGGGAGTCACTGGTACAGAGCCCTCTGGGTGGGTTAGTAAGCTGGCTCAAGCAAACGAAAAATGTGTTTTTAATTTGGTTAAATGTAAATGTAGACATCCAGGAACAAAGGCAGGCCATACTTACAGTTTGGGGCACTCTATCCTGCGAAGCAGACACTCTGAAAAAGATTTGGGGGTGTGGTGGGTAAACGTTTTAGCTTGTCGGAGGGCTAAAAGCCCTGTGACGTGGTGGATTATGTTGATGTCCTGGCAAACATCCCTCTCTGCTATTGGTAAAAAAGCTATTGATAACGCTCGCTAGTTCTGAGTGCTGAACGGTTGCTACTTCTGCTTGTACTGCCCCAGCCTGGCCTGCTGTGTAAGGTAGTCCAGCGACATACGGGACCCTGAGGTGCCCAGCTGCTGCGGGAACAAGTGCCTGAAAACAGCGGTTCTCAACCACTGTGTCGGGACACATTACTATGTGTCATGGAGAGCCGGGGAGATGGCTGGATTTGGCGTGCGGAGGGTGGGCTGGTGTGTCCTGTGGGGTCATGACCTGCAAAAGGTTGAGGACCACTGCCTTAAAATTCCCCAGGACGGTCTTAGGGATTCCAGGGCAAAAGTCAAGCCCCTCACCCATCCTTGACCCCTTCCCCCCACCTTGCTGGGGCCCCATCCGGGCCTCCCAGCTCCCAAACCAGCCCCATGGCCTCCCTGCCATCCCCTCCTTCTTCCCTTGTAGCCTCACTGCTGCCTGCTCTGGCTCGCTCAGCTGCTCCTGGCCTGGCCTGATGGGTGCACATGTGAAATGTGCACTCTGCCAGGAGCCTTAAAGCGGCGATCCTTAAAGCGGCAACAGTGTGGGGCCCCTTCACCCGCCGGGTCCTGGGCAGCTGCCTGCACTGACCACCCACTAAGACCGCCTATGCAGATTCCCCGCTCTCTGTGCTGTCAGGGCGCCTCCAGCTTTCTTGATGAACCTGCTCCCTTCCTAGTGAGCTGCTCAGTGGTGTCTGCCATTGTTGGAGACCTGGGCCAAAATCAGCAGGTTTCAAGCCCCTTGCAGGGGAGAGCACACATCTAACAAGGTAAATCTCCACTCCCAGGAGGACATAGCGAAGCTGCTGCGTTACGAGTCCTCCGCGCTGCCCGCGGGCCAGCTGACCAGCCTGACGGATTATGCCAGCCGCATGAAGGCTGGGAGCCGGAATATCTACTACTTGTGTGCGCCCAATCGGCACCTGGCTGAGCACTCGCCGTACTTTGAGGCCATGAAGAAAAAGGATATGGAGGTGAGTGAGCCCTGTTCTGTCTCTCAGCAGAATGCAGCAGTGTGCTGCCCTCTGCTGGTTCCAATTGGTATCAGCACCACGGAATCCTGTCTGTGGCCAGACCCCTGGGGTCCTGTGTCTGGTATGTTTTCGGGCTTGCTGGTTACACAAAGGAGACATAACCCGGGGATATGATGCTCCTTGGCCCTCTGCATATGTTACTCCATCTTCATTCATTCTATGGGGCAGTTGTGGTTGCTGCAGCCTCTGCCTCCTCTTGGGTGTGGCTACTCAGCCTGCAGTGGGGAGAGGTTATTAGAGCTGTTTCTTTATTCAAAGTAAAAGGCCTTGAGAGTCTCACAACATATTGGTTAGTATTGGTCCGTACTGGGGAAAATCCAAGAGCTCTGGCACGTCTCTGTTTAGCACCACAGCAATAAAGCTCCTCTGCCTCAGAGCCCAGTCACTGGATTGCCGTGTCCGTACCAGGGTGGTGAATGAGGAGTAGATCAGTGTCTGGGTCTTTGGTCGTTTCCAGGTGTCCCTGGATTGCCCTCATCTTTCACAGTTCTCCCCAAGGGCAGCAAGAATTCCTCCTCTCCAGGCCCCTCTGGCTGCTACTTTGGGACCTTCCAAATTTGGGGCAGGAAGGAATTTCCCTGTGTGTGTATTAGCAGAGCCATATGGTCGGTTCACTTTCTCCTGGGCACTGAGCAGGGCTCTGATAGGATCAGGTGGCCATATTCCACACAGTCCATTTCCTGGGCCGGTAGGGATCTGTGGCAGAGGGTAGGGATGAAGTCTGGAGGATACAGAAGTAAGAGGAGTTGTATCTATTATCAGCAGTTTCTTGACGTTCAGCACTGCCCCAGCAAAGAGGGGACCTTTCCATAGAAGGCTCTTCTGTGCGTGCTGAGACTTGGTATGCTATGGGAAAGTGGATGCCGCAAGGCAGGAATTCCCATGCTTTTTGCCAGCATGACCCCATTTTAATGAACCATTTCATCCCAGGAGGACTGCGGACAGCATGGAGGCTGCCATTTTGTGCAGAAACATGGCATCTTCCATGCATTGTGACCTTGCAAGCACCACACCTGTGAGGTCACGCTGCATGGAACAGAGTGGTGTCCTCTGCACATTAGGGACAGCCGTGACCCCATCTCCTGATGGCACGAGCCCATCTGGGAACTGCTACGGTAAGGAGAGGGGTTTGCACAGAGCTGAGCAGCGTCAGCCAACAAACCATCCTGGATCTCTGTGGAGTGTTTAGTTGGTGTGTGTGGGTGGGTGGGCAGCGGTAGAGTGGCTAGCGTTCATTTGTGATGCTCTTGCCGGTTAGCACAGCATTGCTCCGTGGGAAAGGGACGAGGCTATATTCCCTTAAGCTCTGGTGAGCGGCCCACAGTCTGGTCATCGCTGGATACCACGTTCTTTACTGTCCTCTCTGGCACAGGTGCTGTTCTGCTATGAGCAGTTTGATGAACTGACCCTCTTGCACCTTCGGGAGTTCGATAAGAAGAAGCTGATCTCCGTAGAGACTGACATCGTTGTTGACCACTATAAGGAAGAGAAGTTTGAGGAGAGCCGACCAGGTAGAACATGCCTATCCCCAGCACATCCTTTGCCTTGGGCTTAGGACCCCCGTTTTCTGGCTCTGCAGCCAGATGAGGATGACCCTCACACATGGCAGTGAAGGTGGTAGCCAGTAGGATACCCGATTTTCATGCCCTGCCTCAGGAAATCATTGCCTTCCCTGGGCATGTAGCAAACTCTCTAGTTTGCTTCCTGCCTCTCTAGTAGTCAGAGGCAGCTGTGGCCTGGGCAGCTGTCTCTTTGTGTAGTGCCTCCTCTTGGTTTGTGGACTGCTGGTCCCAGTTCCTGCAAGTTCCTTTCCTGTCGCTTGCAAGCCCTCCTTGTAGAAACAAGACATTGGGGTGCAGCAACCTTTCCCATCCAGTGCTTCAGGCCCACTCCATGAGACCTTCTAGCCAGCCTTCACTGTCCTGCAAAGCTCACTGGGCTGTAAAGGGCTATGAAGTGCTAATTATATTCTCAATAATGACACTGAGAATCCTTCGTTTGGCAGGGGCATTATAGCACTAGATGTAAATTCTTCTCTTTCAAATAAAAGAAGTCTAACATTGCCCTGTCTCTGCTAAGGTCGAAACTCTCCTGCTATGGATAGGACCCAGCAGTTTTCGGGTTTAAAACAATTGCTAAAATATCGTGTAGTGAGTTCATGGGTTCCTCTGGTCTATCCTTGTTTTAAAGCCAGCTTAATTTTAAAAGTAGCCCTGTGGTGATATTGCAGAGTGGGGGGACTGGCGTGGAATAAGCATGCCCTCTGTGTATGAGGTGGTCTCTGGAATGGTGCAGGTTGAGCTTGTACATAGAGGCATGGTGCCATATTTCTGAAGGTTACATCTCTGTCTGGTAAGAGACTAGACAGATGGATATGTGAAATTCACAAAGCTGCTTTTCAGGAACAAAACACACATTCCCTAGTGGGGCGCAGTGACAGACAGCTGCAACCTAACCCTCTCTTTTCCCCCCCTTAGCTGCAGAACGCCTGACAGAGAAAGAGGCTGAGGAGCTGATGGCCTGGATGAGAAATGCTTTGGGCTCTCGGGTCATCAGTGTGAAGGTACGTATTCTATGGGGTCCTAGGAGCTAAAGGTGGAAAAGACTATATAGATCGTAACCTCAGAAAAGAGGCAGGATGGTCTTCTGCGTAAGTCCCTGAAGTAGGGCCCAGAAGATGTGGTTTCAGTGACATATTTTCAGTGTGACATTGAGCAAATCATTTAATCTCTCTAGGCCTCAATTCCCCACCTGTAAAATGGCTGTATTAGCTCTTCCTTTGGCTGTCTTGTCTAGTTAGACTAAGCAGGGCAAGGACAGTCGTACTGTTTTGTGCAGCACCTGACACAGTGGGATGCTGATCTCAGCTGGGCCTCTAGTTGCTATGGGAATGTCAATGTCTCCTCCCTTCTGCTGGAGCAGGATGTAAAGAGTGTATCTGATGGTCCTGTGCTTATTAAGAGATGGGACTCGATCTACATGGCCTTCTCAAAAATCCAGCTCTCCTTTCCCCTTGTATTTCCGTTTCAGATATTGCTGTCTGAACAGTTGTTGGACACTCTCATGGGGTCCACACACCCCAGGCCGGTTTGGCAGCCAAAGGGCTAATGCAGACATCCTGTGGGCCCAGCCAGAGTCGACTGGCAGCCCCATGGCAGCTGGGGCTATTAAAGGGTTGAAGGGCAGGAAGAGGGGGTAGTTGCTAGAGGGGCTGTGGGGAGAAGTTCTTGCCAACAAATGGGTAAGAAGCTGCTAGAGAAGTCAGTGCCCGAGAGAGAAGTAGAACAAGAGACTGGAAAGCCCACTGAGATAGGAAGCAGTTTACGGAACAGCAGTGGTCTTACGAAGGGTTAATTCGGGCTGCTCTGAACAAGGTGGAGCCCAGTGGAGTGGGTCGTCCTGGGTCCTCCTATCTCCTATCCAGGCTAAGAAGGAAGAGGGAAAATAGTCAAGGACAGCGAGTGTTAGATATAGGCCAGAGGAGCAACTCCGAGTTCCTTATATCTGGACTTTTCTGTTAGCTACCAAAGGAGAGAGACTGAGCGGCGACTTAGCTAGAGCGCTCGGCTGCATAAGATAACAGACTCTCGACACCAGACTGAAAGGACCCCGGTAGCGCTGTTCCTGTGGGGGGGCGCTCTAGAGGCAAGGGAGTACGCCTACAACAGACACCCTATGCTTTGGTTTGGCTCAGGGGCGTGACTGCAGGTCGATCATTCAGGTATACTTGGGTCACCAGGGAGCAGTTAGGCCAGCAGTGAGCAATCAGTAACATTTGTTGGTAGAATAATTCCTCAAGTTCCCTCCTGTAAACAGCAGAGTGAACTGATCCAGCGCTTCATCATCTGAGTGCTCAGAGTTAATTGTTCTGCTTCGGTACAGTGTGAGGAAGTGACTGGCTTGAGGACAGAGAAAGGAGTCGGTGCAGCACCTACATATTGTGGGAATGGGCGCTCTAGATAACTCTCAGGTATCACATAGATATTAGACCTGTATCATCCCAGCTCCCCGCCCTGTGCTCAGGCCATCTCTCTCTCTCTCTCAGAGGTACTCCTCAGGGTGTGGGCTTTCACTCCGTTGTGGGCATCGGTGTGAGTTCTCTAGAAGCTTTACGTAGATTTTGCGCTATGGGTACATCCTTCTCCCCGGCTGAAAACCAACCCGAGCTCTTCATTATCCCCACCTTTGAGCCTCACGTGTTTCTGGTCTTGTCTCTGTGGGCTGTCCTCCTGACAGGTGACTCCACGACTGGACACCCACCCGGCCATGATCACTGTGCTTGAGATGGGGGCAGCCCGCCACTTTCTGCGCATGCAGCAGCTGGCCAGGACCAGTGAGGAGCGGGCCCAGATCCTGCAGCCCACGCTGGAGATAAACACAGGGTGAGGTGGGGCAGAGCCAGGGTGCTACAGCAGGCAGCTTGGGTGTCGTGCAAAGGTAGCCACTGGCCAGTGCAGCAAACTTGAACCAGCTGGGATCCTCCCAGTGCTGCGTCGTGGCCTGTGGTGCTGTGCACAGTAATGGACACAAAGTCCCCCGGCAGCAGCCATCTGCATTATGCACCACAGGTTCTAGGGCTGGGACGTGGAGGGAGGGAGGGAGGGAGGGAGAAGCTCATAGGTAAAGAGGAAAAGACATGAACTCTTTCTGGGCATTAGGGAGGCATTTTGCTAGTCCTCCATCGTTTGTTGCGCCTCCTGTGATGTGTCCAAGGGCACAGCGACCTTTGCTGATCTCTCGTTCCATTGCAGGCACGCACTGATCAAGAAACTCAATCAGCTGAGGGACAGCCAGCCTGATCTGGCCCAGCTGCTGCTTGATCAGGTGAGAGCCATGTCTGCATTACCAGGTACCCCTGGGCAGACTGCCATATCTATAGGCCATAAGGGAGCGGGCCATGGTTGAACTCATGCCTGGCTGGAATCAGACACCCTGTGGTCCCCAATCTCTTACGTGCCCAGTATCCATTTCTGTAGAGAGTTGTCATACTGTCCAGCATTGGGACTCAGTGTTATACACTCTGACCCTACAGCAACTTGTGTTTAGTGCAGAGCTGGAAACGGCTGTTCACTGGGGTGTGCAGCACTTGGGAAAGAAGGGTGGGGAGAGAAAAAAGCAGAGAGAATTCATAGGCTTGTTCACTGGAGGCACTGGCCCCTTTGAATTTGAGTCTGTCTGAAACTGCACAGGGCTCCAGGTGGCATATGTCTCATGGGCTGCACCTCTTCCTACCATATGCCCCATTTCCCCAGATGTGCCTACGAGCTTCTACAGAGGCGCAGCCCTTCTCCACTTTATTACAAGGTGGCTCCTGCTGTTAATAATGTTTTATCTCTTCTTTGGGCTCTTGTCTCACTCAGGTTTATGAGAATGCCATGATTGCAGCAGGGCTGAATGATGACCCCAGACCTATGGTGAGCCGTCTGAATGAACTCCTCACCAAAGTCCTAGAAAAATACTGAGCCCAAGCGGATCTAAAGAGCAAGCTCCATGCCTGACTTCAGTCTCTATTCTCTCAAGCACAACTGCTTCTGTCGTACTGTGTTGGGACACATATCTGCTCCCAGACACTGCACTGCGAGGGTGTGACACCTGAATGTGCTCCCACCTTTCACTGGATGGGGAGGTTCCTGTTGTAGTTATTGGACTGTTTATTACTCGCACCGAGTGCCACTGGCCTGCTGAGATCAAAGCCTGGGGATTACTGCTAGAATGATTTGCCAGGATTTCTGAGTTTGTCCCAAGTTTCTAATTTCATACCCATTCTAGAAACAGTCTGTCCCAACAGAGTAAGACTAACTCCATGGACTGGAAACCCACACAGGAATGGGATCCAGTGGGTGCAGAACACCAGCTGTCAGCGCTAGCAAAATTCATTGTCTTGTCAGGAATTTCCTCCCCTGCGTGGCACCTAGGAGTTAGCTGGCACAGGGATATTGTTGCCATTAGCAAACATAGGTACCATGGATGGAACAATGGTCTGACAGCCGAGTGGTGTGGCAGATAAATCAGCTCAGCTGCTGGATAACTGAACTCATCCCTGTATCTGGGGAAATGTTTGACCAGCTCACTTGGCTTTTTGGGCAATCTCCAGGGTTTTTGCCTCCCTTGTGGTATAATTTGCATATTCCAGGAGGTAATGTCTGGTGTTTATTTATGTTAAATAAATTCCTCTTCATTTCAAAGTACCTTCATCATGGGATTTTGCCTTGCTGTGTTCCATGTTGTGCCCCAGGTCTGACGGCATTTCAGTCTGTAACCTTTCAGACACTCCCCAGTTCTGAGAGGCAGCAGAGTCCTAGAGTGGTGAGATGGTGGGGTGGGGAAGGCAGTGCAGGGTGGGGAAGCAGTGTAGAGGGAAGTGGAAAGAAGATAAGAGGCATGTCCCTCAGCCAGGAACCCTTGTTCTTGCCCTTACGATTCTAAGAGCTGAATTCCAGGTTTCTAATGTGTGCTGGCTACACAGTAGAAAAGGTCTCAAATAGATGAGCCATCACAGTTCTCCAGGTGTGTTTCTCAATTACATCTGGGCACATGAGCTCAGTCTGCAAGCTTTTTTTTAACAACTGTCATCCCTGCAAATTCAGTGTCAGGTTGGGGTCTTTCTGGTTTGTCCTTAAAGCTCCAGTAATAAGAGTCCATAAGCAGAACTTGGTTAGCGATTCTGGTGCTGTGTGAGCCAGAACAGAACTCTGCTCTCTCCCAGAGCTATCTGAGCTGTGCAGGAGAACACAAATAATTTAGTGAAAACTTGTCCCTACATCAGCATTTCTGATGCTGACCAGAGACACTCCAGCGAATAATGTAGTGTCATTTTTAACACCATAAATTCCTTCTGGCCTTCACTTTACTGAGATGAGGAAAAGTGGTAACTAATGGCTGATTACTCTCATCAGCCACCACACAAAGAACCTTTCACCTCATTTAAAGGATTAACCCCGCCCAGGGTCATCGGGGGCTGAGGCCTGGTCAGTCCGCACCAGTTGGAGTCTGTTCACTGGCCTGTATGAACTGAGCAGTGGTCATGATCCAGCTCCCAGTAAGATGCATGTAGCAACCTGTTGCTGTGTGTGCTGTAATTCTGTGCTCATTTAAATGAGAAGCAGCTAGTAAACTGTATTTATGCCTAATCTGCATTATGCTGTGTATAACAGTGCAATCAATGGGCCAGCTAAATTTGCAGCCACTAGTTAATCTCTCAGTAATCTCCTTCCATGAACTGAAGCAGGTCTGCACAGTTGTTTAAAATATATTCCTTAAAGGCAGGAGAACTGTGCAGAGTCTGCTAATAGATGTATTGCGTCATTCTGCCAACAAATCAGTGCAAGTATATGAGTGATGAATTGTTACCAGATGCTACGAGTGTACCTAGGGCTTGTAGACCCTGTTTGACCGCGCATTACTGGAGAAATAGCATGTGTCCATATAACGAGACTGTATTGTAATGTGTCCCAATAGCTTTTTATGGAAACAGAGTGAAGAAATGACAAGCTCTGCTGAATTGCTGGTAAGTATTCACCTGCATCTGACCATTCAGAGCTTGCTGATGGTGGTGTCTGTTCGCTGTTGGGGCCAGATGTTGCCTAGTGAAATGGAATCCTTTTGGCTGAGCTGGTTTACTGTTAGTTTATAAAACTTATATATTCTATCAGGGACTCAATCCTTCCCTGGCAGGAGCATGAACAAGCTACGATCCTATAAATCCTGTGTACCAACCAGTCTTTGGAGCCCTAACTTGGGTTGAGAAGTGACTGACTGAAAGATCAAGCAAGGTAACAATGGTTACTCATCCTCCTTACCAATACTTGCACCAGTGAATTCCTTCCATCCCAGTATGTACTTTTTCTGGACTTGGCGAGCAGAGCAGCTTTTGTAATTCCTCTAGCAAGCAAAGACCAAACAGAATAGCATTTAACATCCTACAATGTTGGTGTGTAGTTTTGTTGGACGGTCTAGCTGGTTCCTCCTCCCTGATGTCTTCTCCTTTCATCCTTGCGGCTACTATCGTGCCAGATTTCACCAGGATCCAAGTGGGACAGCAGTGGGGCCCTCTGACCCCACACAGGCCCCATCCATGGTTTGATTTCTGGCTACAAGCATTTCTAAGTTTGAATCATAGAATCTTAGGGCTGGAAGGGACCTCATGAGGTCATCTAGTCCAACCCCCTGCTAAAAGCAGGACCACTCCCACTAAATCATCCTACACACAGTTGTATCAATAAGGAGTGATTTATTCCAAGTTTATTAAACCACTGAAACCTTTGCGTGCGGGCAGTCTATTCGTTCAAAAATGGTTGGTTGTTAGGTTGTGCTTCAAACTAAACTGCTCTAAGCCAGTTTTAAACTTAATTAGAATAAGTTTAAACCAGTTCAAATTCTGAGTACAGGTGAGCCCTAAGTGTTTATGCAAGTCACAGGGGTAATAAATTGGGCTTTTACTTCCTTTTTCTGAGGCTGGTCAGCTGGTCCACAGGTAGCACTGAGGAGTCCTATACATCCTCAACACATGAAATGCAAAATGTTTATAGGCAGTGAAATCCATTTTGGAAGGACATGCCCAATACCCAGTACTTTGAGATTTGGACAAAATCCCTGACAGGTCTGGCTGGGACCTTGAGATTGGACCAGCTCATAAAGTAATTCACTGGGCCACATAACTGAGAACAGAGCTTTCTTCATCCAGACTTCCTGCTGAGACATTAGAGAGAGTCTTGGGTAGAGTCCAGCTTTGTGATTTACAGACAAACCACAGGCCAGGAATCTGCTGGATAAGCTCTTCCATTAGCAACTGTTTAAAACATTAAGGGAAGAAATGGCCATTGTTTCCAAAAGCAGAGAACTTGAGACCCATTAATAATACTAAGTACTTCTATAATGCTTTATAAACACTAAGACCTTCTCTACACTACAGATTTTTGTCAATTAAAAATCAGCTTTCATTGAGAAAACAGTGGAGGTATACACATTGAAGTGCTACTTCCACCAACAACATTCTCCTGATTGCTAACAAAGCCATCTCGACGAGCACCATAAGAGGTTTTTGCAGCAAAGTTATATTGACAAAGTGTCACCGTAGCCATCGCACTTGGTTGCATCTGTGTACATGGCCTCCAGGAGGTGTCCCAAGCAGGACGAGCTTGTGTTTGCATGTGCTTCATATTCCCCTGTGCAGCTAGCAGTTGGCAGAACAGTGTGTTAATGCACATTGAGATTTCACAGGAATCCTCCAGAGAGATCTCTAGGAAACTTTCCGGCGGGGATTTACAATCCTCTGCTGAAGGAGCTGCTTTGTTTGACTCCTGTTGTGGGGAACCTTCCAATGCCAATTGGCACCAGTGTGATCGTGCTGTGCTGCCAGAAAGAGCAGGGTGTGGACGTGCATGAGCGATGTACTTAGTGGGGTTTTGATCATTGATGTAACTTGTGTTGACAGAACGCTGTAGTGTAGACAACATCTAAATTCTCCCAACCCTCTAAGAAGTATGTCTGTACTGTCTTCAGTTCACCAGTGGCAAAGCTGGCATAGACTTGAAATGAGTTGTTCGAGGGCACATAGTGAATCTAAATTGGGATGGATCCCAGAAGTCCAAAATCCCAGTTCTCTGCACCTTATAATAAAAGTTGAACCAAGCCATTTCAAAGATCTAAACCTATCCTGAATTTCTGGCCTGGGTTAGGATAGAAAGCAGCTCAGGAGTCTGTTTCCCAAGAGAATTCCTGCCTATTCTCCGGTTTAGCTTTACTTTCTGAAAACCATCTCTAGGGGCAATTCTGAGGTCTGCTATGCCACCCTCAATCAATGTGTGCTTTCCGAAGAAACAGATTTTGTTCAATAGGAATGGCCAAAGGGCCCCAGAATGCCTGGAGCTTCAAAGTGATGTAGCAAGGTAAGGAGGGTAATACCTTTTATTGGACGAATTAATGTTGGTGAAAGAGACAAGCTTTTGAGCTATGCAGAGCAGTGTACTTCAGGTCTGGGAAAGGGCCTCAGAGGATCACAGCTAAACACAAGGTGGAACATTAAGCATAAGACACTTAACACATTGCAACAGACCATTTATCATGCAAGGGACAACTATCTCTGCAATCAAAGGTGGGGGGGGGGCTAGTGAGTTACAGGTTGTAGTAGAGAGACAAAATCAGTGTTTCTATTGAGTCCCTGATTTTTAGTGTCTAACAAAAGTTATGAATTTAAGATAGGTTTGTCTTTTGAAGGTGTGGTGCAGGTTTTCTTTAAGCATGAGGCCTGAGAAGTCAGATATAGTGGTTGTTTTGTGATAAGTGTTCACCTGTGGCCGATAGGACATTTTTATCTATCACTTTTTCTGTATGAGTCCATTTGAGATTGGTGATTGTCTGGTTTCATCTGCATGGTGGTTGTTGGGGCACTGATGAAGTATATCACATGCTGGACCCATGATCTTGAAAGGTGGCAACTTCGCTGCTTAGCTGAATCCCAGGAACTCTCTCAACCCCCTCTCCCCCCCCCCTCCCCCCCGCCAACCTCTTCCTCAGTATTGTCCCTGCCTGTATTGGCATCTTACAGGAAGAGAGTGGCAGCTCCATTTCTCCTGGTCACGAGCCTTGCAGTTGAGGACTTCCTGTTCCCTAAGCAGGGAACTGCAGTTTCTTAGAGCAGCATGTGGCTTCTCCTACTAATATTCTCCATCTCTCTCTGTGCTCTGAAATCCCATTTTGTTGCATCTTTCCTTTTGCTGCTGGTTTTCCTTTACCTGTTCTCTTCCCTGCATCCACTTTCTCTGCAGCATTGAGCAAAAGGAGGGGTCCAGGGTTGTGCCTGTGATAAGCTGGAAGCCAGGACCCTTCCCACCTCTCGCCAGTGATTGAACAGAGAGCAAAGAGAGTGGAAAGTGCACCTCAGGAGCAATAGTCCCTTCGAAGGAAAAATGCCATCAGGCTTGGGCTATAACAGTCAGAAATGTGAATATTTGGGATTGAAAAAAACCATAGGCCTCCATCCTGATGAAAAGAGATGTGGTGGCAGGATCTCTTAAAATGCTTATTACAGTAATAGCGCAAAGCCACAGATTAAATATGGAAGGGCTCCTACCCCTGCCATGTTTTGTCTTTTTGCCCAGAATCTGCTCCCTAGATTGCACCAGAAATGATAAAAACTTGGTGAAAGAAATGGTTCTGCCCTCTTTTTGAGGGAAGAGGGGGGGAAAATATTGGATTGTGTACCTGAATTTCCCCTTGTGGCTCTAGTAGCTGCAGTTAAATAAAAGAGCCAGCGCTGAAGCCAGCCACACACACTGGCCCCCCTGCCTGCTCCAGCCCACAAAAATGAATGAAAAAGTATAGTTAAAAAATTACCAGCCAAAAAGCAGGTACATGAGGGATCCAACAGAAGTGAGACTCCTGGAAATGAAGAATTATGACATGACAAGGGTGAGATTAATGTTAGGTTTTATTTTGCTTCCAAACCAAATGTCACTCACTGGACGACTTGTCACAGAAGGTTTAATAGCTGTAGTTTAGAAACAGTCCAGGAACACTAAATTACCTTTGCATTCAGCTTCTGGAGAAAAAATACGCTGTAGATTTTTTTTTTAAAGGGGGTCTTGCATATTTACTCTTTTTACAAACAGTAAATCACCAAAATGTCCTGCTGAAGGAGGGTGTTCTTGGAAAAGATCTTCTGCTTGATGCCTCCTCGGGGAGAGCCTAAGAAAAGATTCACTCCAACACAAAAGCCAATTTCAAACTCTGCTTTTCTGAAGCACAGGGTAAACCTTCCTCTAGAGACCTTTATAAGATGGGGATTTTGTGTTTGCTGCATTGGCTTCATCCTTCTTCTAACCTGTTATAAACCAACTAGCCATCCACATCCTAAATGGCTAGATTGACCACAATCTGCCCCTATGCTTTAAAATACAACTTGCCCAGTTTCTACTTTCTACAGCATCCTGTTGAAAATCTCCTTGAACTATATTAGCTAATATTTTGAAACATTTGATGTTTTCCAAATGTCAGCATGGCCCCTTGAGGGAAAGATAAGCAGGAAAATTAGTTTTGCAGCTGATTCCTGTGGTCACTTTTATCAAATATGGGCATGAGCTCTACAGTGTAGAGTGAGATCCTCTGGAAACTCTGTCTGATGCTTTCCCATATTGACTGGCAGTTTTGTTATTCCAGCCAATAGAACATAGTTGTCATAGGAAGTCATGGCCATCTCATGAGCCAAAGGCAATTCCATGGAGGGAGTAGAAAGCCAGGACAGAGGCTATAGCCTGGATTCTATGTTCTTCAAGGACCCAGTGCAGAGAGCAGGGGGCTGGGGTAAATGTGTTCACAGGAACCTATGTTGGCAAGCAGATGGGCTGCTGCATTTCGTATCAGGACATAGCATGCTACTATTATTCCATAGCCTGATGAATGCAGCAGTAATGTAGATTTTTGCACTTACTTAATTTTCTATCATTTTTAAAGACAAATGAATAAAAGGAAACAAGTAAAGCTGGTTAGAGCAAGATGGTTTTCCCAAATGATCACAACCAGCTATATCAGAAAATAGTCCATCAATATTGCTACTAGGTGTTCTTTGATCAAAGCAGAGAGTCCAGACTGTTTCAACTACAATAAGTACTCTAGAATTTTAGTCCAGGCACTAGGACATAGTGGGTCTTCCCTATGGAAAATCTCTTCTACTTAGAGAAGTAAGTCTTCCTTGTGGACTGGTTCCTGCTTGGTGCCAGGATGTCCTGAATATGCAAGCAGCAGTCAAGTGGTTTTTTTTTTAATCCACTTCCCCAAGGTGTGTGTGTATATGTGTTTTTTAAACTGGGCAGTCAGGGCGGGTTAATCACAGCTCCATCAGTTGGTCCAGGCCCTAATATCCCCTTAGCAACATGATTCCTTTGTAGCTGGCTTATTATAGGGGATACCTGTTAGTCTATTGTAGAAAAACAACAGAGTCCTGTGGCACTTTTAAAGTCTAACACGACTACCCCTTTGGAATTTGTCTAGAAACTATTGTTACTCTGACATCCAACCTTGTTGATTTCCTCTTAGATTGATTTATATTATTTGGTGGATCTGAGTCATGCTTATATATGTAAGATGGTGTAAATGTTGCTGTTTATAAACCACTGAATAGTGGAGGGTTTTAAAGTTTGCTGTGGGTTGAATGTTGCCATTCAACATATAAGCCCTTGTAAAAAAAACTTGTAAATAAAGGCTCTTATCCTGCAAGCTGGGGGTATAGTCAAACCTCTCCCTTCAAAGTAGAGCGCCAGGTAGCTGTAAAATTAGGGCCAAAAGTTTATGAGAAGGTAGAGCTGTTCCAACAGCATTAGATATGGAATGTTCAATTCAGCTTGTTCAGACATTTAATTTTCATTTGTGGTTGAATGCATCAAAGCTGGGACCACAAAATTCTTCATTTACAAGGGGTTGTATGATCAAAACTTTGTATGAATTTTACAAATTCTTGTCACACCAGTGGAAACAGTTTGCATATTTTCAGGTCAGAAGAAAACCAAAACTGAATCCAAATGTTTGAAAATTAATGTTTTTCTTCACGTTCTAGCCTCTGACAAAGTGAGACTTTGCCCACCAAAGCTCATGCAAAAAATAAATTTGTCTTTACAAATGCCACAGGACTTGTTTCATTTTGTAAAACTTCGTGGAACATTCCCTGTGGGAAAAGTTCAGAAGCAATCCATAGCATAAAAAAGTTTGTCAAACAATTTGAATTACAAGCATATTTTTAAACAATCACAAGCAGAAAATAGAACAGAAGAGCTAAATGCATGAGATAAAATGTACACAAATAGTGTGACACGGTCTAGCAGGAAGAAACCAATGGAAGGTCTTCCAGGTACTAGTCTTACTTTTTAAAACTCGTAACAAATGCAATTTTCATTTTCTTAATATAAGATGGAACGTTTCATCATTAAATGTTGTAATTGCACGTTTATATGAATTTGATATAATTGTTCAGGATGTACTCTTCAAAGTAAGCAAATTGGAAAGCAAAAATATTAATCTTACATTACAAAATGTTAAAAAACCCAGAGAAATAGAACTGGTCAATCAATCACAACTTCAGAATATAAAGAACACATCAGTTTAAAAACTTAAGTTCAATGTGTGTTCTTAGCTTGCACTGGTGTAAGTCTAAACTGCACTGAAGCCACCCTCTTGATAATCTGATAATAGTAGGGCTGAAAATTCAGCTTCCATATGAAGGCAACTAAGAGAAGGAAATTTTAGAGGTGTTATATAGGTTTAGGGATTGTTCTCATTTAGGCCATTTAAAGAGTTATATATAATAGGCTGATGTGAAAAATAGACCTTACCTGACAGGTGTGCATTCAGATGGCACTAAATCGTCTCAGGCCTGGTCTGCATTATCAAGTTGGTCTGGGACCAGAAGTAATGAGACAGCTGCCACTGGATTTTGGTCAGTTTCAGAGAGCACGTGTGTGGGGCCTGGCCTCTGGGCTGGCCTACCCTACACAGCGGGCCTGCTCCCCGTGTAGACAGAGCCAAAGGTACCGTCTGGGGCCAGTCAGGGCTGGATTAACACAGTGGTTTTGGGGGCTGCAGCTCTGGGGTAAAGTGGGGGAGAAAAAAAAATCCAGGCCTGAGTGCTGCTAGCACCTCCTTGCCTGCCTACTGGCTGGGGCCTCCCCCCTGGTCCAGCTGCTCTGCCCCATCCCACCCCTCCTCTTTCCTGCAGATTGTTGTCCCACCCCACTGCCAGCTCAACAGAGCTCACAGGTGGAGGGAGGCCCCATTCCTGGTACGCTGGACTGCCCCACCCCAGGCCCCCAAGAGGTTGTGCATTAATCTGGCCCTGCTCACAGCCTGGGTAACAGGCAGCATCTGCAGCTCAGGGGCCCTGATACTCACAGCTGCCATGGGGCTCCAGTGGCAACCGAGCTGTAGGAGATGGGATAATAAACCTCATGCGCCACGTCTTCTGCCTCAGCAGTGACGGCACAGGGCTGGGCCTGGCCCTGCCATAGCTGTTGGAGGGGAGATGGAAGCAGGTAAGTAGCAGGGAACACACCCAGCCAGCACACGTTAGGACCACGGGCACTAGTGGTAATGCAAGGTTAGGCAGCACTTGTGAGGAAAAGGCAGTTTTCACACAGACTTGGTGAGAGTCAAGCCACTACGGCTGGTTGGAGTCTAAAATGCAGGCCAGTAGCGTACAGGGAAGGCAGTAAACCAGCTTGTCTGCACCAAGACTGCTCTGTCCCCATCGATGGCAAGATTTTCAGGGTGGGACAGAAAAGCCTCACACTGTCACAACAGCCCTGGATCCAGCCCAAGCAGTGCAGTGGGTGGTTGCTTTGTCTACAGCACAGCTTCTCTCAATCCCTCAGCCCCCCAATGCCTTATCCGGGGGCAAAGCTTTGCACTGTTACCTGCGGAAGCCCAGTGCACAGCCTTTCCTACAGACTGCCCCACAGTACAGATCCCATTGGTGAAAACCTAGTGGGGGTCAGCGCTCCTAGCCCAGGTGGTTTGAGGATAACATTTCCTTCCAACTAACAAAATTGCCTAGGAAAAAATGCTGTGCAGTGTGATGAAGGGACTTTCCTTCCTGAACCATGCTGGAAGATCCCTCCATCAAGGACAGTCTGCAATGAAGTTCTCAGGGACTGGGCTCCAGACTGCATGAAGAAAAACTTCCTTATGAAGACTTCAGAGTATAACATTTATTGTGTCAAATATAAGTTACAGGAAAAGTAAACCGCTAACCTTCTTTACATGTACAAGTACTTGCTCTCTCAGCCCGTGACCAACTATTTGCTCAGCAACTGCTACACACGAGGGCAAAAGGGACCTAATTTATAAAACTAGTCTTGGATCTAAGGACCTCACGACATGAACAGCAAATCATTCTGCCTCTGATGTCATGCCACAGCCTCAGAGGCAAGAGCCGTTTCTGGAGTACTTTTAATTCCCCATCACCTTCTCGCTGTGGAGGACAAGGTGCAATTCCTGATTCAAGCCAGCTCTGAATACTGTCCCAGGGTCACAGGCTGCAGGGCCTCAGCAGTAGGGGGACTGGTGTGGTGGGAGAAGGAATAAATACAGCTGGAGAGAAAACCCCAGTGGTCAGCTCACTGACAAGGTGATCATTTGACTTTACCTGGCTAGACCTGCCGTGGGGCCCACACCAAGTCAATACAGATTTCTGGCACCACGCAGCAGTTGCAGAGCTAAACTACAAGTTTTGCACTGGACAACTAGCTCAGATCCCTACTGGGTAATGACATAAATTACGAGGTGTGGTACCACTCAGTATTTGAATTATTTGTATGCAAATGACCTCAGCATTCCCTGCAGATTCTGGTTTATTGTTTACTTAAATCTTGCACGTAAGAACTCCCCCAGTAGCAGAGGAGTAGTCCCAAAAAGCGTGTGTCCATCTGGTTTCACCACGGGATAACACCGTCTAGTGTCACTCCATCACATCATGTACCAAGCTACAAAGCCTGTTGCCAGGGCAACGCAAGCTGCAAGGACAAACTGCATGGTGGGCTGCTTCAGCATGGCCACGGCAATGTGATACGGGCAGCCGGGGTCCCCCGTGCCTGCGGGAAAGGGAAGAAAACACAGTTAGGTGAATTACATTCATCTTGAGCAGCTCTGCATTTCTGGGGTACCCATATAAAAGAAAACCCACCCAGTTTTGCGGCATAATATGGGCACTTGCGCAGGTCTCCTTTACCATCATGCACTGGCAAACCTCCATCTTGGGCTTCCTCTGGTAACAATGCACCAATTTTGTCCAATTCATCAAACACCTGCAGGGAAAATGCAGCCAAGTGAAAATGAGTCACACGAGCAAACAGCACCGCACAGCCCCGTCTCGGAAATGTCACACAAGTGCCATTTGATTTTGGAATGTCATCTCCCATTTTTTATTCTCAGTTTCCAGATCAAATTAGCTTGCTAACAAGAGCTGCTGGCCAACATTTTTAGAAGCACCTGGAAATTTGGGCTCCCAATTTGACATCTTAAAGGGTCCTGGGTATTCAGAACATGCTACGCCTCCATTTTCTCAGAACCTGGATATCCCAGGAAAAAAAAACCCAGTTACTTTTGAAAGTCTTGGCTGTTTTTCCTAACTACCAGCGCTGCAAACTCAGCCTGGGGCTCAAGTGTTAAAGCTGGGCTCCTGCTTTCAGTACATCAGCAATAAAGATGCTGCAGCTGAGCTATGAATTGTGTTGACAATAACCAAGCCAAGATACTTTAGTCTAGTGCATTCCCCAAAAGCTGGGTTAGCTCTGCAAGCAAATGATGTAATCAAATTCTCTCTTCCCACTTGCAGAGTGGGGACCGTTTTCAGTTTCCGTTGACTTTTCAGGCTAGAACCAAACCCTCAAACAGAGCACTAGGGTTTACTTTTATTTAGTTCAATATTTAGCAAATGAAGTGTGCAACTCCAAGCACTTTGGAGCTGTCTAATGTTCAGGGGGTTTGATGTTTCCTAACTTCTCCACTAAAATGCTATTGTGCAGCTTGTTCCGTCAGTGCTATTCATTAAACAAAACAGCTTAACGCAGGACTGTAAAATAAAGTGGTCCCTCAATGGCTGGCACCTGCAACAACTATCTAGGTTGGAGACGACTCTTGTGGACTTTACATGACACACCACTCCCTCCACAACACAGGCAGCAGAACTTTCAGTGAGCCCTATGAAACTGGACAGCCAGGGTGCTGGCCCTCTTGTACTGAAAACCAGTGGGTCTTTAAATCTTAGGTTTTGGAAGAAATCACGCACACCCACCCTTGCCTGAAAGTCACATCAGCGAGTATCTAGGGTTATTTTCCCTCATTCTGGAACCTCAAGCAAAGATCACCAGCAAGTGGGCCTATTCCACATGGTCTAAGGAAATATCCCCACCATTAGTGATTATCTTTGAAAAGTCCTGAAAGACAGGAGAGATTCCAGAGCACTGGAAAATGGCAACTATAGGCCCAATCTATGAAAAGGGGAATAAGGAAACCCAGGGAATTATAGACCAGTCAGGTTAACTTCAGTCCCCAGAAAGATAGTGAAGCAAATAATTTGAAAACACCTAGAACGGATAAGTAACAGTCAGCATGGATGTGTCAGACCAACCTGGTGGCTTTCTTTGAGAGGGTAACAAGTCTTGTGCATGAGGGGAGTTGTGAGCAGAGAAATTACACGTGGCATATTTTGACTTAAGTAAGGCTTCTGATACAGTTCTGCACGACCTTCTCATAAGCACACCTAGACAGAGCTAATATGAGGTGGGTGCATAACCGATTGGAAAACCATTCCCAGAGAGTAATCATCAGTGGTTCACAGTCAAGCTAGAAGGGCATCTCAAGTGGTCTCTCACAAAGGTCAGCTCTTGGTCAAGTTCTGTTCAATATCTTCATCAATGATTTGGATAATGGCACAGCGAATACACTTACAAAGTTTGTGGACGATACCAAGCATGGAGAGGCTGCAAGTGCTTTGGACGATAGGATTAAAATTCAAAATGATCTGGACAAATTGGAGGAACGGTCTGGAGTGAAGATGATGAAATTCAAGAAGGACAAATGCAAAGTGCTCCACTTGGGCAGGAACAATCAGAGGCACACATACAAAATGGACAATAACTGCCTTGGAAGGAATATTGAAGAAAGGGATCTGGGGGGTCACAGTGAATCACAAACTAAATATGAGTCAACGGTGTTACACTGTTGCAAAAAAAAAAAAAAAAAAAAAAAAAAAAAAAAAAAAAAAAAAAAAA